>CM052114.1:5067305-5077510 GCA_028454245.1 Halictus quadricinctus | reverse complement strand
ATAGAGAAGTACCGAATATTTGGCCATTTGTCCGCATAGTGTGACAAGATCGTTGTAACGTATCGAATTACCGTACGAGTGCGGAGTTTCATCTCACGACAACCGCGCGCTGCGAAATTCCACTGATTCGACAATCTTGTATGAGGAGTGCGGGCTCTCGGGTACGATCACGTGGCCGTGTGCTTTGTACGCTTTTCACTTCAATTAAAGAACTAGAGCCAGTATCGTGAATCTTTGTTTCGACCTGCGAGATCCACCCTGCCGTGAGGGCTGTTCCCGTTATTCCCGTGTCCGAACCTTGGATCCGTTCGCGATTGGCTTGGATTGGTGTCGCAAAATAGTGTACTTCCTTGAAAAGGGTAATTTCTGAGGTCATTTGAAGTAACTTTTTCTTTGCGAAAATATTCTCCGCGGCTTTGTTAAAGAGTTATTCGCGAAAAACACGGACCAATCAGAACACAGCTACAGCGGACGGATTCTGAATCGGCCAATGTCAATGCCGCGCTCGACCTGTCGCCGAGTCCGCTGTAACCGCGCTCCGATTGGTTCGTGGTTTTCATTAATAATTCTTTGAACGAAGCCACGGAGAATATTTTCGTAAAGGAAAAAGTTACTTCAAGTGATCTCAGGAATTTCAAGGAAGTACAACATTTTTGGGACACCCTGTATATAACCGCAGCGTGATTTATGAAAAAATAATATTTATTCAATATTTCTATTGCATGTATTATGATTTGTGTCTTGTCGTAAACGACCTTCCTTAGCAGAGTATCGTAAGAAACTAATATATCCGTAAAGTTTTGGACCACGGAGAACAAAAAAAGGCCGCTTTGAGATAACAGTACTGTTTTTCTAATTGGAATGACACCAAACCCAATATATTTATGACCATCATTACTTGTGCAATAAGCGCTTAAAGTATCGGGCGTGAAAGAGGACGGCGAATAGAAGAGAAAGAGAAGTAGAGAGTCGAAGCGTCGAACCTCAGTCCCTCTTTCTTTTTCAATCGCTAACCTTCTCTAAATTCAAAAAAGAAGGATAATGTGAAGTCGCCAGTGGTGGGGGAACCTGAGTGAGGGTCGTAAAGCGACGGCGGGCCAGGCCTGCTACAAAGAATGTAGCACATGTACTAGAACTGTTGCTTTACAAATCAGGCGCGGCGCGACGTTACAATAGTTACGAAGACAGTGCTGTATTTACTTTGCTGCTACAAAAACAAAAAAGGTTCAATACACGTATCCACGTCTGCATATATAGATAATTTCCATCGTAAGGAACAGTTAACTAACAAATCTCAAATATCTAACGATAATTCTGCTACATACCATATACACAGTGTCCAGATAATTGCAGTGTACCAACCTACTCCTGTATCATGGCTCCGGTCCCTCCCATTTCTAATAATTTTCTATAAATATTTTGATTATTTTATTGCAATATTATTCTTAAATGTAAGATTCCATTGCGTATATACATAAAAAATTGTCTAAACCTCTTGGCAATATACAGTGTCTACTCGTTAATTGTCCAAAACACGAATCTGGTCAGGGACAATTATCGGCTAGAAGAACGCCAGTCGCCGAGGAGTGTAAGAGTGTAGAGACCACTACTAATCCAATAACAACATTTTTAATAATTTTTTTATGCGACTTTCACCAACATAGTTGTGGCATTTTTCTAACGAAAATTATACCAAATATGGTATCATTTCAATGCCAGCTAGTTGTGTAATGAACGAAGAAAGTTTTGGATGCAAAGAAGGACAGCGTATGCAAAAGAAAGAGACCCAAAGAGTCGAAGCGTTTGGGAAAGATAAAAGACTAAAGATAAAACGATACCAAACACGATATAATTCAGGTCATATTTACATTAATTATTCCGTTAATATAATTATAATGGAAAGTAAATTTCATCGTTCATTGCACAAGTAAATATCGTTGGAATTATATCGTATTTGGTATCAGTTTCATTGGACAAAAACCACGAATATGTTGGTGAAAGTCCCATAAGAAAATAATTAAAAATAAAGAAGTTTTGTTATTGGATTAGTAATGATCTCCTGGTCTCACACCCATATACCCAACCCGTGTTATGTTTACACTCGTTATGTTTATGTCTCGAGCTTCGCGGCCCCTCACGGGATATACCCCGCGGTAGTAGGGATATTTCCGTGACGTTTATCAGTCAGGCATTTGCGACATATATAGAGAAATCACTGTACCAACAGAAGAAAAAAATGACAGGAAATGGCATTGCCACTATTTTGCGATTTTTGCGAGTGGCACATCTAGTGCAATCATCGTCGCAGTTTTGAAATTATCGTAGTGGAAAAGATAGTTTATAGAAGAATGATTTGAACAAGCACTTTGCGTACAAATAAAATTGTGTTAAAAGCTATCAGCTATGATATGTATAATTGTATTTTTTTAATAATATCGAAACTAATACAACGATGAGATGAATCAACGGTACTCATAAATTATTCCAATCTGTTTGAAATCATAAACATTGAATAGAAAGTGAAATTGATTGAACGTTGAATGGTATATAAATAATTTTAATCTGTTTGGGTCATTCCATACCAAATCGATCAGTTTTTGACGTCACCATTGGCGATTTTGTTCTGAGTGAAATATATTGTAATTCATGTGAAATTAGGGAGGGCTTAAGTCATCATTTTGCCGGTTTAGAATTTGTTTAAAAATTACAGGCCTTCGAAGTTTGCAATTTTTGCCCATTTTGGCGAAAATGAGCTTCATTTACGAATTTTTATTTCAAGGATTATTTGTCTGATCGTGCTAAATCTTTTTTTTTTGTTGATTGGGGTCAAAAAGGATTGAGCTATTGTAAAATAACTTTTTGAACCTCGATAATTAACTTTATAATGTCGAAAAATATAAACCAATTCCTTTCTTTGTGTTTTCTTTTTCGATGAGAGGCCAGGGTTTTTCAAATGTAGAAAAAATATGATCAGATTCCTTGAAGTTTTCCCATCAAAATTGGCCCTTCAAAAAGGTGGAGACTTGAAAATTGACGTCACAACGAGCGGGGGAGGACAGGACGGGACGCGGCGTACTCCCGTTTCAGGTAGGCGAGTCGTGCGCTTGCTATTATGGTAGGTTGCCTATACCGCTAGTCTCAAAGCAATACTAGCAGACCTCGTATACGACTAAATGACCCTATTTATACCGTGAGAACTACATTAGTAACCACTCTTGGTCAACGACACCTTTTTAATCATAACTTCATTCATAGATGTTGATGTCTATACTAATTGAATATGTTCTACAAAAAAGGTATCATTGCTCGATGGAAACCGTAAGAAGGTAGTGGTTTTCTTTCATCGGGAGAGGATCATTGTGTGTGGTGGACTTAGGGATTATGGGAAAAAATATAATGGAAACTATTTCATTACACTAAAAACAAAGCCATCATTATCGCACGAGCAAATATAGTACTCCTTTATTTAATAATGGCGTAAAGCTATAAAAACTTCTAGTGCCTGTAATTGGTAATGGCGTTGCACAGCGAACTTGTAAACAATCAGCATGCTTATTGTATTCATTTTGGGTTACGTAATTATATGTCATGTTTGAAAAAGATGCTTCTGCCTATTCAAAGACATCTTTAGTGGTTAGAATTTGATTTTCCAGCGGTCTTTGTAAGCTAGTGCGCATTGCACGTCTTTTAACAATTCGTCGAATACCGTCACGTATTCCCTTACCATAAGCTGTTTCAAAAAATGCCATTCAGCAGGAAAACCGAAATCGTTAAAATGATCAGGTAAATTAATGAAATTCTTTTTGTTTTTATATTGCGCAGCTGCTCCGTTGTGACGTTAATTTTCAAGTCCCCACCATTTTGAAGTGCCCATTTTGATGGGAAAACTTCAAGGAATCTGATCATATTTTTTTTTAATTTGAAAAGCCTCTCATGGAAAAAAACGCAAAGAAAATAATTCGTTTACATTTTTCGACATTATAAAGTTAATTATCGAGGTTCAAAAAGTTATTTTACAATAGCCCAATCCGTTCTGACTCAAACAACAAAAAAAAGTTTTAGCTCAATTAAACAAATAGTTGTTGAGATAAAAATTCGTAAATGAAGCTCATTTTCGCCAAAATGGGCAAAAATTGCAAACTTCGAAGGCCTGTAATTTTTAAACAAATTCTAAATCGGCAAAGTGATGACTTAAGTCCTCCATAATTTCACATGGACTACAATATATTTCATTCAGAACAAAATCGCCAATGGCGACGCCAAAAAGTGATCGATAACAAAATTAACGAAGTACAATTAGTACGCAATTTTCGGAAAAGAAAAATGATTGAATAGTGCGTCGAAATACGCACTTCAAAATTCAAACAGATATATTAAAAAATAGTTATAAAATTGTTTATCCAACAACAACGTGACAATTTAGGTACTATTTAATACTTCTATTTACAAATAATAGTATCGATAAATATTGAAACTAGTAAATGTATACGTGTCAAATATGAATTAACAAAATAGAAACTTGGAAATAACAGAATTTATATGATATTTCATAAATATGAGGTTAATGTTACAGGTCACGGATCACATTTAATACTATACAGAACATAGAAATTCTATACGTAAAAATGAAGAGATCTTAACTTGAGAAAGGAGGAAATTTTATTTCTAATACAACTTGAGATGAAGAAGGTACAAACTTTAACTTGTATGTTAAAATATTTATTAAGTAACATAAATACACAGGATGTCCCACGGTAAGTGCCGTTTGAACTGGAACTTTTATCATCATTTTGTATGTAAAATGTCACTGTGACGAAAAATGTTTATTTTTGTTTTTTTTTTAAGGTTATTTCAAGGTCATTTCGTGTTTTTTAAATGGAAAGTCATATTTTTGTATTGAAATGACCTTGAGGTATTCCAACATTTACGCAAACTTCAAAATGCATGGTTCCAACATGATGGTGCTCCAGCTCATTATGCTTTAATAGTAAGAAGACATCTAAATGATATTTTTCCAAATTGATGGATCGGACATGGCGGTCACGCCTTTAGATTACTTTTTATGGGACACGTAAAAGATATTGTTTATGAAAAACGAGCAACGACACGAGAGGCCATGAAACAATGCATAAGAGCTGAACGTGGACATTTTGAACGTGAAATGTGAAACACACTAGTAAGATATCGATTCTTGTCTGTTTTAAAAGTTGTTCATTTTTGCAACCTTGGATTATATTACCTCAAGGTCATTTCAAACACGTATGCTGGACTTGTTTATTTCTATACAACAAAAATAAAACTTTTTGTCACAGTGAGATTTTACATGAAAAATAATGACAAAAGGGATCCGTTCTGCTTAACCGACAATGATTTCCTCGACAATGTTTATATCGACACTACTTCACCGTCATTCTGTTCTCATTGACATTGTGATTTCATCGACAACGGTTTTCATTGACATTCTGATGTCATCGACATTAGTTTTCATGGACTCATTATTGTCACCGACATTTCGATTTTGACTCATCAGCAAAATAATATCGCAGTTTGCAAAATTTGTCCACGAGTCGTTCACGAAAGAAACGCGAATCGAATCGGTAACGACAAAGTGTCGATGAAGACTAATGTCAATGAAAACCGATTTCGATGAAATCACAATATCAATGAAAACGGAATGTCGGTGAAAACATATAGCGGTGAAGTAGTGTGGATGTAAACATTGTCAAGGAAATCATTGTCGGTGGAGTGGAACGCACCCGATAAAAGTTTTTCTACATCTTTGCCCTGTCACGTACCGGTCAGGAGTTATATCAAACGGCACTTACCATGGGGCACCCTGTATATAAAAATGTTTTATGCCAAAATAAGTTGTTGATTACGTTTAGGTGCAAAAGACATTAGTTATTTGTTAGGTGGCATATGCAAGTATCGTATCGGCAGAGAAATGGCAGAAATAGCAGAGAATATTGTTATTGGACAACTGTACACTCAAATCACGAAACCACGTCGTAGAGTCATTAAAACGTCGGACCTACTTTCCGTTAAAACTATGATGAACTTAGAATTAGTAAACATGAATGAAATAATGTATTCCCGTCAATGTTTTAAAGCGTCAAAAGTTGTATTAGATTATTGCAGCGGTCTTCAAACTGTGTCCCACAAAAACCCTGGAATTTTGCGAATCGAAGCCAGAAGATTTCGAAAAATTTTCGAAGGAAAAACCAGAACACCTAATATTTAAATTAGTTAATTCAAAAACATTTCTTTTGGCAAGAATTTCTTTTTCTAAAAAATGAATAATTTTAAGTATTTTACAAGTCGACGAAATTTGAAGATCACTGGACTATTGTAATAAATGAAACGTATGAGAAAATAGAATGACTATTATGACCGTTAGATCTTAATTTCATTGAATGCAAGAAGGGGATACACAAGTTTTCTAAACAAAAATATATGCATTGAAAAACTTACAATTAGTTGTCAATCACATCTTGAAATGACTATAAGCTGTAATAAAAAAAGGAGAACACAAATAAATCTATTCTTAATATTTAAAATCAGTAAGTATATAAAAAAACCAAAAAGAAATTACAATTAAAATTTTCGTTATCAAAACTCTTCTTTCCATTACATTCTTTTAATGGAATATGTTAATTTCTCTTCATAATCACGTAACTATGTGTACACTAAGTTTTCGTACGTTTGGACGCGCCAAGTTTCATTTAAAATAGTAAATTTAGATTAGGCTGCAAAAACTATACTGCGAGAAAGTTTCCGTATATTTCAAATGTAATAGATATAAAATAGTTTCAATCAGTTTAATTTTAATTTCCGTGATTTATACATTATGTTTTCCTGTACACGAAAATGTTTAAAATTATTTGACATTCTTACTGAATCAAGGAAATATAGTATTCATAGAGGAAATTATTTTTTTAAACACCCCATGCCGAAAAAATCGAGTATTAAGTTTTTTTCAAAACGAAAAGAATTTTTTTGGTATTTCTTTTTCCTCTTACGAAAAGGTCTAAAAAACTTCGAGTGACAATACTTACAACGGTATACCGTTACCGAAAAAATACAAATGATATCTCTTTGAAACTTCAATATGTTACCTACATTTCTCAAAATTCATGTTGCTTTTTATATTTCACAACTATGATTTTTAATTGGGAAATTAAATTCATAGTGCGATTAAATTTGAAAGATACTAAAAACTAATATTGTAATTCTAGGATTCCTTAGAGATAACCTTCCATTCAGGATACAAGATTGAAACACGATATAATAAAGAATAAACAAGACAAACGTATGCGTATGCAATCTTATTGTTAGTATAAAAGTAAGGTTAGGATTTGAGATTTAGTTTGTCGTTAGAGGGCTCATTAATCGACCCATACACCGGAGAAACGCGAAAATCTGCCTCATTATTGCACACAGTAATAGAAAGGAACCAAAATGTTGTTTCAGTTACTTGATTATTTTAAATTAACAAAATATTTTCTTCAAATCGAATGTATTATACATTTTTTCGTTATATAAACGAGTTTTATGAACCCATAGTACATCTTTTTGGTTTTGGGATGCATCTTCTTTTTATTTTGCAGCGCCTCTTACACGGTATCCGTTAAACTTTTAAATAAGATCTGTGACGAAATCTCACCGTTTTGTCACCACATAAATTCAATAATTATTATTACTATTTTATAAGTAGTAATAATCTAGACTCTCAGTTCGATTATGCTAATTGTTAATTAAATTATATTTAACATTTTATTTATTATGTAATTTATCGTATGTAAAAATAATGGAAGGGCACTGTACGGGGGGGGGGGGGGCTTAGTAACTGACACCCTACGCATCCTCAGATCTCGTAAATGTTGCGATCTATGGAATTTCAAAGTATTAGTCGGGTTTTTATTGCCGCCTCAGAGAGGAGAAAGTGCAACACATTTTCGCGGTGAATTCACTACAATAATTTTTTAAGTTGCACCTACTCTGGTGGAACAAATCACTCAAGCAGTGACTGCTGTTTCAAACATTTTGAACCAAATTCTTCGACATCTCGAAATTCTATATCGTGTCGCTTCTGGCAAAGTCAATTTCCTAGACAAAGTAATTTTCGAAATTCCAATAATCCTAATGTAGGGAGTTGGCCGGCAGGATTAGAACTTTAAATCTCCGGTTGAAAAATATTAATTTTTCATTAATGTGAAGACTATACACGTAACTACAAACGCATATTTTTCAAACCGATAAATGTACAACTAAAATATAGTAAAATTAGTAGATTAGTAGATTAGTAGATTACTTGGTTCAAACTTATAGGCTTATTTTAAAAACAAAATCCAGTAATCTAAATTTCAACCGAAAATCAATATCATAATTTTGAAATGTTACTGACTTGTCACAGATTTACCATTTTTGAAATTCGGTTTAATAAATCATAAATAATGTAATGTACGTTTCAGATGTTCTTCATTTTTTACTCAAAATAATTTCATTTCGAACAGTTATTGTAAGTTCTTTGTCCTTTTTTATCCCTTGCGCGAATAAAAATGATTATAATGTTCTGGAAATTTATTTCTCGAAACAAAAAATCATTTATTAAATGAGGTTTAGCAAATTTCAAAAAATACAAGATTTCTCAAAGAATTTTTTGAGGTGAACATACATATACGTATGTATCTCCTTAACGATAACGAAATGAAAAAAATATTATTTAACATCTCGTTTGAAACAGTATTTATCTGTAAATACGAACGTTGGAGACTATTTCATTAGAATATTGCGAAAAATAGGAAAGTGATATCCGCTGGTAAATTATCTATTTTGCGTGTTGCTGATTTCTTGCAAGTCATCGGCAACGTGCTGCTTCCTGTTATCCTATCTCCCTTGCACTGGAGAATCTCGTTCACCCTCTTGGCTGAATAACTCGAACAGGGGACCTACCAATTAGCTGCGAATAATTACAGTCAGTGACAAAAGTTTACATATAGCTGCGAAATGTCAAATGTTTGAAACGAGCAAACTAAGGTTTTGGATATTCTAGAGACATAGTTTCTGAAAAAGCGACTACGTTTTTACAATTATGTACGAAAAAATATAAATAAATTAAAAACAAGAACATTTGAAAATATATAGGCTAAGGGACTCAAATACTGTCGGAGTACCAATTACTGTGCCTATATTAATTATACTTATTTTTGAAGCACAATGAATATTAATAAAGAGATATCTAATAGATATATATATTAACTGATTTTAATGAAACAAATGCAATATCTCTTTTAATCTTCGTTATACTATAAAACTAAGTGTAACAATATAGGAACAGTGATATGGCACTCCTACAGTAATTGGATCCCTTACCCTAAACCGTTACTATGAGTGCATTGAAATGAATAACGTTTGTAATTAAGATAATGATGATAAGTCATAACAACGAATTTTGTAAACTTGAACACTGAACACTTGCATAGGTAGCCTTAGTTCGAAGTATCGTCATCTTTTTCCGAATTTGTATACTTTTAACTATAAATTTAATCAATATCCATGAAATATGCAAAATTACTTTTTCCTTATCGATATTTGATAAGTGTAGGTAGATTTTGGTGACCGGGCTACAGCGTGTCAATCATTTCCCTCAAAGATAATTATTTTCTTCTAAGTTGTTTTTTGCTGTGAAGGATAATTTGTGTCAGGTTGTTATGTGGTTAGTATGTAAATAAATTATTCACACACTTCATTACACACTATATATCTGTTTATTTGTATAAAATAACGAATATTGTCTATTGCCGCGAACGCGTGGGCACGACTCCCATAGATCCATAACTACATTAATATACAGGGTGTCTACCGTAACTCGAGCATCTAAAATATATCGCTTGTTTTCTATGATAGAAAAAAATTTCAGAGGAAAACATTAGTTGGTTCAGAGGAGCAAATATTATTATTATTCATGCTTGTGTTCCTACCTGCGTGTGCGTGTGTACGCACGCACACATACAGGGTGGGGCAATAACTATGTCCAGTTTGAATATTGCCGTTATTTGTAATAATATGAAAAAATGTTATATAGAAAACTTACACGGTATAGAGGGGGACATATTGTGATACAAACATTTTCTGCGTGGGTGGAGGCATAGAGGAGATTTCAAGATCAACTCTACTTTTTTAAATGGAGTGCTATGTTTTTTTTT
>CM052114.1:5051159-5067205 GCA_028454245.1 Halictus quadricinctus | reverse complement strand
TTTTTAATTGAAATGCCTAAAAAATGGTGACATAACTTAACGGGGGGACCCTGTATATAAGTAAGAGACATGAGACTGTAGAAGAAGAAAGTACGATAGTTGATAACGAAATATCCACGAGGTAGAGCAGATTAAGGGAACAATAGAGAAGAACAGAGAAATGATAGGATAGAGGATGGAGAGAGTGAATCGGAAAGAGAAGAAAATAAAGAGAGTAAAATACGTGAACGTAAGCCAGGGAGGACAAACCAAGACATTCGAAAGGAACACGAGAAACAGTTAGTAGAAAAAGGGAGACGTTTGAGAGAAGAGAGAGCAATCGATCTGGAATAATACAAGAAAGAAACGAGCAGGTGAATTTTATCAATACACAAGGCACACGATTGCCGAACAATTATGCGGAAGCGATAAAATCAAAAGAATCAGAGAATTGGGAAGAAGTCGTGACACAGGAGATGAACATGATGAAAGGGCATGGTGTATGGAAACTCACACAACGACACGAGGGAATGAAAACGATAAAAAGTAGATGGGTATATAGTAAGAAACAGACACTAGAAGGCGAGGTAAAATACAAGGCAAGGTTAGTTGCTGTAGGGTGTAACTAAAAACTAGGAATAAACTATGAGGAATCGTTTGGTCCTGTCATACGATTAGAAACTACAAGAATAATGTTAACATTAGCAGCGATTTACGAGATCAAACAATTCGATGTAAAATCGGTATATCTTTATGGATATCTTAAAGGAGAGACTATATATAGAGCAACCACCAGGGTTTGCAAAAGATAATGCTAAGGTATGCGAGATAGAAAAATTGCATAGCACATTAACATCATTAGGATTAACACGAATAGAAGATGAACCATGTGCCTATAAATTAAAGAAAGGACAGCTACAGCTACGGCTACAGATGACATAGGATCAAATAACACAATAATTGAAAAGACAATGACAAGGGTGAGGCAACACTTCCAATTAACTGAAGTAAAGGAGAAGAATTTTTTAAATATAAAGATTACCGAAAGCATCGATGGAATACAATTATCTCAAACATGATATATAGAAAAGGTTCTTAAGAAATATAATTTAGAAAATTGCAATCCTGTAAAAACACCGATATGTCCAACACAGGATTTGGATAGATTTATCTAAAGTAGATAAGACCTAGTATCAAGAGTTACTAGGATCGCTCATGTATATTTCCATTGGGACGAGACCGGATATTTCTTACGCGATAAGCAGACTACGTTATAACCAAGATCCAAAGACACTGCACTTGACGGGAGTAAAAAGAGTATATAGATATCTCAAGGGAACAAAGGATTACAAATTGAAATATGACCGAAATGAGTTGCAATTGAGAATAAGCACCGATGCTAGCTGGAGTCTTGGTGTCTTGAAAATGCCAGAAACAGCAATTAGTAGCCTTATCTACGTGTGAGGCGAAATTATTGGCGATCTGTGAAGGCATACGAGAAATGAAGTGGATCCAGACAATTCTGCAAGGGTTCGAAGTAGAACATTTATGTACAAACCCAGTAGACACCAAAACGGACAGTAAGGCAGTTCTCGATTGGATAAGCAAGGAGAAAGTAACGAACAGGACAAAACATATCAATAGAAAGTATTATTTCGAAAGTATTATTATTGAAGCTGCCCTATTGGCGAAAGGATTGACTGCGGAGAAGGTAATGAAAGGTATTAGGATGTTACAGGTAATACTTGTGGCCCGCATGGTGTGTTCGCACGATGGGGGAATCGATTACCGATCGAGACGATCGAAGAAGAATCCTAACCTGTAAGGACTAGTAACTAACTAAAATATATATATATTTTTTTTCCGAAAGTATAGAAAGTATTTATTTATATAGAAAGCATAAATACTCCGAAAGTATTATAGTAGCAGAAAAGTTTTCCAAACAAAAGATGCATGAGACAACAGGGGCTGTAATATGGCGTTAATCTTTTTTTCCTAGGTGGAGTCGCTTCAGAGATGTGAACCTAGGTCACCATTGTTTTTTTAAATGGAATGCTATGTTTTGTTTCCTGTTTTCTGATAGCGACTATTGAGACGAATCCAACGAGGTGCAACATTAAGGTCTTTGAAGGTCAGCAAAGGTGATTTATAACAAAAAAGGCGAAATAAACTTGCATTTACAGAAGGTGCAATCTCCTTATCACGGATTGAGTAGTATTTCTTATCACTTCGGCACCTATCGAATCACATGTTGGAACAATTTATTGTACAAATGTATTTAATTATACGGCATATAGGGTGAGAATGTTGACGATATTTGTTAGCATATTTACTAAACCTGGTAATGACAAATAAACACTTCAGGACGATATCGCAGGACATCAATAATAAGAATGGTAAGATTAGTATCATCGAATCAAGCGATTGTAAACGATGTTGTATGCTTCCGAAGAACAAACCGATATGCTTCTCATTTACGGAGAATGCCATCAAAATTCAGTGAGAGCTACAGATTTATACGCTGAAAGATATCCTCAACGTTCTCACCCTATAGGCCGTACAATTGAATACATAGCCGTTAATATTAAACGGTGTTTGCAATCTTTTACGGAACCACAGAAATAAAAACAAATGTAGCGGCACACGGTTGGCGACCGTAATAACCATTAGGACGGTTCGCTTGCAGACGTCAAGGATTAGGCCATAAAACCGTTCCTGGCATCTGCAAGTTCAAAAATGATTTTACTCTTTTATTGTTTTCACGTGCGTAGCAAATCTGGCCGCCAGAAGCATCGCCAGCCGTGTGCACCGCTACGGGACAAGTACGGGCCAAGGTAAGTTCCAAAAAGTTTATACTCGCCCAACCGAACAGGGCGGTGTCTTCAAAAATAAAAACTCCACTCTAACGTCCTCAAAGTAGCAGGCCCCACCCACGTACCTTTTTCCGAAAAAAAGTATAAATAGTGGCCACCCGAGACAGCGAGTCAGATTTTCGCATGTACCCCGTTTACATCACCAGCGGAATAAAGTATTGAGCAAAATTGACGCGCATCCTTCCACCGGTAATGTAAGACAGTTACACACACACAAAAAAAAGAGAACTGGAAATAAAACAACTTATTTGAACTTTAACGTCAATTTTCAAGAAAACGGTTACTTTTTGACCCATGGTGTTCCTGCAAGAAATTTGTTCTTCTCGATGAGTAGAACACGGTACAATCATAAAAAAATTTGACCAGGACAAAGTCGGTCAAGGCCAATTTTGCATCAAACTTTTTTATCAGATATTCGCCGATCCCCTAAGGTGTAGAATCCCGCTGTAACGGTTTCCATACATAATTTCTGGACACCCTGTACATAGGTCGGGGATAAAAACCCGGTCAAGCGTAACGAATTGGATAAGGTACTGGAAAATTCATTCAATTATTCCGGTTGCGAGGAATTTTGCTTTTCTACATTGTACTGTATCGACTGGCATGTACTAATCCGAACTCATCGAAGCCAGCTCGAGCGTGAACCGAATCAACGTACAGTACTTCGAGAGATACGGACTACGTCAGTTGATTAAGTTCGGTTCTACGAAATTGACACGTATACCTTTGATGCATTCAGTATTTATTTTACCAAAAAAGAAAATTATAGGAACATTTGGAATCTTTTGTAAACAATTGTAAATAGTTCCATGATATGAATAACGTCTTCACAATTTTTGTTACGCAAATACCTGTCTGTGAGCAGTTACAAATTTTATGTCAATTTATCAGAGTTTTCTTGATCTAACTACAATGAGTCATAGCCATAATCGTAAACTGCATATAAAAATATGAATTCTGTAGTAAAAAAGTTTACGGATGATTTTGAAAAAGAAATATAATAAATATACATACGTTGTAAATGTATCCACAATTATTGTATAAATGCCAAAACAAAGTAACCTCTTCAAGTTATCAAAAGTACAAGTTACTATAATTACTACAATTACTATAATAGTAATAGTTACTACTATAGTGTTATTACTATAGTTACTATAATTCAGTCGAAAAGAAACATCTCACAGCTAAAATCGTACAGTAGACATTTGCTTGGTGTTCCCCTACTATGTTCCCCCAAAAGAAAAGAAAATTGCATTGTTTTAGCTTATTAATAAGCCTCGTGTAATGGTAAGATTAAAAAGAAAGAGAAGAAGTAGTAAAAATGAAGCAAATGACAATAGAACAGCAACAAATTGTAATAAAAAAATGTTTAAAATGGTAAAAATTATCGAGAGTGCTCCAAGACTGTCCTAAATAAAAAATTTAATGCATACAGTGAGAGGTGGATAGTCAGAAAAATTACAAATGACCCAAAGCTTAATGCACCTACATATATTAACAAATGAGGTTGAAAATTATTAAATCATATAGTTGATCCTGAAACAGTAAGGAGAATTTTTGCGAAAATATGATTATCATGGTCGTACAGCTAGAAATAAGCTACAATATAAGAAGGCTTGAATTTACTCGACAATGTTTAAACAAATATGTTGATTTTTTGGAAGAGCTTATTTTTACTGATGAGAGAAAATTTAATCTCTTTTACTCTGACAGAAAAGTTATTGTGTGCCGTAAGCCAAACGAAAGATTTAACAACAAAATATAAATTCACAATTAAACGGAAAGGTGGATCAGTAACGGTACGGGGGTGTGTATACAGAATATACTCGATATATACCCAAAACAGAGGTCTGGCCAGGGATAATTATCGGATAGAAGATACTATTCTCTGATTCACTGCCGAAGATAGAAAAGTCCCCCAAAAAATAGTGAAAGATAAAGAAGTTTTGTTATTGAATTAATATGTAGTGATTTACACTCCTCGACGCTAGTGGGGATAGTTCTGGGAACAATTATCGACTAAATATTTCGTATATTGAGTAGAGACTGTACTAGGCTGGACTTTGTCTTTCGACTATGAAATTTTGTGCACGGCCCCTAAGTTTCTTTCGTTTCATGAAAAAATGACATACAGGGTGTCTCACCTAACTCGAGCATCTAAAATATCTCGCTTCTTGTTTATGATAGAAGAAAATTTCAGAGGAAACCGTTAGTCGGTTTAGCAGGGCAAATATTATGATAATTTTTTTTTATATTTTTTGAGATTTGAAGGTCATCGAAGTCTTTTTCCAATGACCTGTAATATTATGACCTTCACGTAACCTTGAATATCTTTTGTATTGGGTACAGTCAATATTGATCCTACTATAAGTTGTCGAAAAATTGAGCGTTCTTTAGGGATTTCCAAAACAAGTGTGTCCCGAATATTGCAACGTCATAAATTTCATCCATACCATATTTCCTTACATCAGAAGCTTCATGGCAACGACATTGAGAACCGTGTTACTTTTTGTACATAGGCAATGCAGCTAATACCCGAAATAGCTTCGACAGTTGTGACTAGCGTCCGTGGAGTCTAAATGTATGGTGTGGAATCGTTGGTTATAACATATAAATTTTTAATACTCAAGGTCACGCAAAGGTCATAATATTACAAGTCGTTGGATTCGTCTTTACCTCGGCTATCATATGGCGATAATAAAAATATATCATTCCATTAAAAAAAACTTCGATGACCTTGAAATCTCAAAAAAATATAACCTTGACCAAATTTTTTTGCCTATCATAATTTTTGCCCCTCCGAACCAACTAATGTTTTCCTCTGAAATTTTCTTCTATCATAAAAAACAAGCGAGATATTTTAGAAGGTCGAGTTAAGTGAGACGCCTTGTACATAAAATTTTAGATCGATTGAAAACGATCGATTGATTTTAGTCGCGAAAACGTGGCACATCGAATGCAAAGTTTCGAAATAGAAGTAACTGTACGCTAAATGTAAACAGTACACTGAAAGTTCAAGTTAAATATTGTATATTTCCAAACATATAATTCCTCACATGCTTTCAAATACTTTACTTTGTATGAATTAAGATTATTTCACATTACTTGGCCTGTCTAATACCGGTGAGAACGATGCGTTCCAACTGTTAATTGTTAATACACTACTCGAAAAGTTAAAAGGATCACCTCTAGGAACCCGAAAAATTGGATCAATTTCAAGTGAACATAACTCGGGCAAAAATTGTTGTATCGATATCGTTGAAAAATCATTTGAAAGCTTGAAGTCTCTACTTTCAGGTGCTTTTTTTCAAATCTTTAGCTACGTTGCTTTTTAACACAGTTATAGCGTCATAAAGAAGACTTTGACAGTTACAAAAAATTTTGTTCAACTTCCAGATATCGCATGAGGAGAGATAATTTTTTTCGATATATCGCGTTACCATCATTTGAAAGCGCCTTCTTTCCAGTACAAAAAACCTAGTTGTCGCATAGTGCGATTTTTTTTTGTTCGAGTTATGCAACATTGAAGCAAAAATGGTCGTTTTAAGTTTAACTAGCTCTAGACAGCGAAAAAATAGTCGCAGAAATTCGTGCAAAAACACAATAGAAAAATCATTTTTATCTCTTGAAAGGTACTTCTTTTGCTTTTTCAATTTAATTAACATTACGATATACCAGGTGTTTCTGAAAATATATTTAAAATTTGCATAATTTCCATTTTTCAACTCGCTACATCTTGGGAAGAAATGATCGCAATACCCACATCTTAAGATCAGATTGAAGCTGAGATTCTGCCGATGCGATTGAGCACCTGATGAACCCGCTGTGACAGGTAATTTTTTACCTGTGGCAATTGTGTTTAAAGTTACAGGTTTGCTCTCTTGTTCGCATTCGCACCTACCGGTACAAGTGACGAAAACACCCGAAGACGAAGAGAACCGAGGTACGCTGATTGCCGCTTGTCGTAAGGTAATCGGTGTGCCTCGTTCGTCTTCGCGTGTTTTCGTCACTGCGTCGGTAGGTGAGGACGCGAATAAGAGAGCACGCGTAAACGGAACGCCTACGTGACGAACCAGCGCGATTAGACCCATTTTATGCAAACCGGTAACTTTAAACACAATTGCCACAGGTAAAAAATTGTGAATCGGCAGAATCTCAGCTTCAATCTGACCTTAAGATGTGAGTATTGCGATTATTTCTTGCCGAGATACAGCGAGTTGAATGAAAAATGGAAATTATGCAAACTTTAAGCATATTTTCAGAAACACCTGATATACCGAAACGTTAATTAAATTGAAAAAACAAGAGAAGAAGTGCCTTCAAAACCGAAATTACTTTCTTGCCAACCTAATAGTAATCATTTTTTTAAATGAAACCGTCTCATAGTTTTCTTTTCCCAGAAATGTCCCAGAACTATCCTCACTTCCGCGGGGTATATCTCGTGACGGGCTATCAACCAAGGCCTCTAGAGCTTCGCTGTCCTTTTCTACCTTTTGCATAGTAGAATAGTATCGTCCAGCCGATATATTTCTCTGGTCAGACCTGTGTTTTAGACATATATGGAGTAAACACTGTAATCTTTAAAAATATTCTTGGTTAGAGTTCAATTTACCGTATCAAAGGATGATGAAAATGGAATACGTCAGATTTGTATTTTTATCAGTAAATTGTATTTACGAGCATGGATCCAAGCTCAAAGACAAGACCATGAGATCTTAAAAAATCTATACGCGTATAATGCCATCAATGCCAATGTGCACTATGGAAATTTTGTAATCATTTGTGGTATCTAACACGCAAAACTGTAGCGCTAACTTCTTTTTACCCGAATATTCCCCATCATTAAAAAAAAAACAAATGGTTGTAGCTTTAGATACTGTTAATTTATAATAATGTAAAAAGATTAGTAGTTAATTCAAATAATGCAAATGAATACATTGGAGCAACATTGCAGCCTGTATATCTAAAAATGTTTTAAATTTTTTTAAAAGATTTTCAATTTCCCTAGATTTGATACATAAAGAACATTCAGAATTGCAAAGTGGTTGCAGTTATAACATAGGCATAACATACATAATTTAGCTGTAGTTAATGATTCGGCAGAACGAGGAGTCAAACTTATGCAAGAATTTTACGATATATTTACTATCACGAAATGAAGAAGAGAAGCAATTTCTAAGGCAAACTGTATCAGACTTCAGAGAGCGTTATCCAGACGCAAAATAGATTACATTAATGAAAAATTTGTAAAATGTCTTTAGAATTGTTGCCTTGTATCTATTAAAAAGTATTTAAGCTCAACACCTTTATTTTCTTTTCTCCGTCCTTATATGGTGTAATACTCACCACATCCAATTCAAAATATTACGATCTGATTAAATATAACATATTTATGTCTAATATTAATTTCTCTACTTTTTAAATTAATATAAAAACAACTAAAGGAATTGGTACTTTGAATACAATACGTAAAATTCAATATATATATTCACAAAAATATAAGCATTAATTAATTAATATTGGAAAAATTACATTGTGACACTATTATCATAAATATTTTTGCACAAGAAGAATGTTTAGTCATAATTAAAAGTCTTTCCTTCATATGAAGAGCTCAGAGCAACAAACGGTCAACTCGATTTCGACGTGACTGTAAAAGAACATTTTTTCGATAGTTCGGTGCAACAAACGGTCATATCGTGAGACGTTTGTCACTGTTTGTTGTCTCGAACGATCAGAAAATCTAAGTGGGCAGTCATGTATCATTTGAGCTGACCGTTTGTTGCCCTGAGCTCTTCATATATTCCCATTCATATAAAATTTCATATTTATGGCAACTTTAACGTGAATGTGCCTCGCCTTCCTCTTATCCGATTAACTTCATCGTTTCCAAGAATTATTTTCTTAACCAATGGAATAATTTTAGGGGATCGCGTGAAAGAAATCTCGCAAAAAAATTTCACTAGGTATAGCTCATGTCCACCCTAGTGTATATTTAAAATCTATTCAGAGCAATATGAATAAATGTAATTATTTCAATATTTTTAAACAAAATTTGATAGACAATGCCCAAAAGTTAGGAATTTATAATTTTTTTTATTAATTTTATAGTGACAACAATTCCAAGCACACTTCGAATACAGCCAAAATGTGGCTATTGTATGACTATTCTAAATTCATAATACCTCTCCCCAATCAATTGACCTTAACAACGACGTAATTGAACGTGACTGAAACGAACTCGACATTCGGATTCGCAAGCAGACAATTTCAATTAAAAATAATTTTACAAAAAAGCTCTAACCAAAGAATGGACAAAAATCGAACTTGATGTATTAGAAAAACTGGCGAGATCGTTGCAAAGACGATTGTACATATAC
Organism: Halictus quadricinctus; assembly: GCA_028454245.1. Classification (NCBI taxonomy): domain Eukaryota; kingdom Metazoa; phylum Arthropoda; class Insecta; order Hymenoptera; family Halictidae; genus Halictus; species Halictus quadricinctus. Next base: position 5,057,973 of record CM052114.1, on the reverse strand, counting down.
GGTGGAAAGTAATCGACGATACCCAACGTAGAGAAGTTTTTTGTTTAAATTTTATACTTAAATCGAATTTAAAATAACATTTTAGATTGTACGATTTGTAATAACTTTCTCTCGTTAACTTAGAAAGGTTCTTTTGTTTTGACATTTAAACACAATAAATATTTTTACTACAAGAATTTTGGCTGTGAGAGCTGTGACTTCATGTACAGTGAATCACAGTAATATTCGAACGTTTTTAGAAGGATGATAACTTTTCTAATATTAGATCATATACGACTTGGATTTTTTTACAGAAGTTAGAACAATTAGTTTGCTACATAACGGGAGATAAAAGTTTTGAAAATATTGTAATTGATCGGAATCACAGAGAAAATACTAAAAGTAGATTTTTACAACTTCTTTTATGTGTGCCTATATGTAGAAGAGTATGAGAAGCTTGAAGCTTATCCATTCGAAAAATATAGCTCATTTTCTCCTAAGATATTTTCGCATAATAGTGGGTGGGAAAATGAAGACCCATTTGCCCTCAAAGATGCTATGGATTGAAACATCTTTTAAAAAATTAGAAAATTGTTCTCGTTGCTGTATCCACCACAGATTTGAAGTTTGAGGCCTCCCCTTTGCAATAACCTTTTAGAAATTGTTTTACGATTTTTTTTCACTGTTTTATAAAACAAAAACGGGACATACGTTCAGTTGTGTAAACTTTCACTGTGTAACCTATATTATTGTAAATTTGGCAGTACATCTTTTAAAGCACAATAAATCACAAGAAAAAATCAAATAGCAAAGAATCTTTGTAAAGAGAATGCTGCTTCAATCTTCAAATCTAAGACGGATTCGGTCACGAGAAAAATTTCTTAACATTATTACAGATCTTTCAATTTATAGACATCAGACTGGTCTTACGTGTCAAAAGTGCTTAAAATCTCTTAACATTAAACACGCATAACTTTTGAACGTGCAGCAAAATCTGCAGGATTATATAAAGAAAAGTTAAAAATCTCTGGGTTGCTAAGGTGAAGTTTATCCCTTATTTCTACAAAACATCCACGTTATAGCAAAACTCGAGATTTAAATAAGAATCTGCAGTCTAGTTATAACATTATAGAAACTTCACAAATCTTTGCTTAAATAATGTATGATAATTCTCATACAGAAGCGTGTAACTTTTATATCTTATATTATTCTTATGGAGCTCAAGATTAAATAAGAATTAGTCTAACTCCGGGTTAAGTATCACTTTCAATCTTTAACCGTTTTTATGACGGGCGGCACTATTAAAACGTACCCCATATATTATCTTAATTAAATTTTGTATAGTCAGTTACAAAAGTCTCATACACCATTTAAAATGATGTAACTTTTTTAAAACCGGACCAAATGACTTGAATTTTTCAGGAACTTAGAGGATTAGTTTAGTAAAAGATGTATAAAAATATTTAAGAAAATTGATTTAATCATTGCTTTAATCATTAATTTAATGTAACTAACAGTTTTAAACTACATGAAATGTACTTAGATACATTAAATAAATAAATAAAAAAAATAGAGATACATTAAAAACTCCTTGTAATTGGACAACGAATAATATTTAACTCGAAAAAAGCATGTGCGAATAACAACTTTCGTTCTTCATTCCGGGTCTGTATTGTGTCAATACTATAAAAAATTAACTTTATTCAATTACTTATGTACAGTGAAGATGACATGAAATTTCATAAGTCTGTTCTGTCTTCGCGTTTCCTAAACAGAACAAAAAGTGAACTTCAACTTTTGCTTCAAATTTGAGAAAATTATTATAGAGACTTGTATGAACGAATTTGTATGCATCTGGCATACCGTTTCAGTAATCGTGCAGTGACGTTGTACAACAGCGATATAGAGTTACAAAGACGGCTACTGCTGATACGGTTTCAAAAAATCAAAAAATGAAGGTTACGCTGATCGCGTTCCCCAATTTTGAAAGATTAGTCTACACCTACACACATTGACTACACCAATTTCGTATGAACCACTTACTTAGTGGCAAGTGCATATTTGCTGTACAAAATGACAAGGTTAAAAACAGTAAGACCGGTTCTTACAAACAAATTACTAAGGCTTAAACGTATGGATTAAAAGTTGAATTCTTCAATTACGTCTTTACAATATAAGGTGTAATGTAATTAGGACTGAGGTAACGAAGTTCTTAGTTAACGAAAGAATACGACTGATGCAAGGGGAAATGCAATCAGTTAGTGATCATCAGTGACGTACAGTTTTCTTTCGATACAAGTCGATGACTCAGGGCGGCCTTCAACGTATTGCATACGAGGGTACCTTTTCGCCTTGTCATTGTTCCTGAGTGGCCCGTGAGTTTATGGCAGTGTCGCGTCGCCAGATCAAGACTTGTGTCCCCACTTTAACTTCCCCTTCTACCGCGCTGTTCACCACTCCTCTACTGGCAGAGAGGGGGTAACTTTTCCCCCTTAATTCGTGCTCCCTCCGCTCAACTGGCGACACTGGTTTATGGGTTTCATAAAGTTGTCCAGCAGACCATAAAGTGGTCGGTCATGCATCATCTCTCGTTTTGGCACGAAGCGGTGTCGAGCGAACAACTTCAAAAGAAGAAGAGGGGATAGAGATCTTCTTGTTGCGAAAAAAAACATCGTCGTCTTATATCGAAAGAAAACTGTACTCCTTTAGATTTGTAGTAGATAGTTCTGGCTCGTCTCTGATGATGGTTTACTGCCGTGAATAAAGGCCTTCCTTCATACCGGTCGAACTCAAAAAAGTAGAAGGAGCCCCCAGATCGAGAGGGGAGGGGGGGGGGGGGGAGGAGGAGATAGGCGGGTAATGCTCCGTTTGAAACAGGATCATCCCCTTTCGTTCTGTAGGTGGCCTACTACTACTTCTATTAACGGTACTACCAAAATTCGCAGAGACCATACACAGGAGAAGAGTATTGCAGAAGTGGTCTATATATCGTATCCTAAGTCGATATCAGAACACAAGACCACATACAGCATCACCGAATGAACTTCAACCTACTCGCACATCCGTTATTGTCGGTTTTGCAATTTCTGTACTTCGCATGCTCAAAAGATTAGGTGATAAATGATACTTGTACGCATATGGCGAGTAAACGGGTACTTAAAAAGAGAGCATAGGGACAGAAAAGAAAGGAGAGAATATAGCGAAGAGAGCACATAGATAAACGCGCGCATGTGCGCGCCCGAAAATGTAGCTCACCCTTGCTCCGAGAAAGCGGGCCTCCAATAACTCCTGCTTCCTTGGGTCCAGGGTGGCCTGAAAATGCTCCATCTTGACGCCAGCGCCTGGAACAACAAGTCACAACCAATTAAATCTTATTCTATTCGACTGAAACATGTTCGCTATCAAAGAAAGAGTCCACGTGTTTCTTTTTGTTCGATAGGAGTTCCAGTTTTGCCGAGAAGTAAATGCCTGCGAAAGTTGAGCAAAGGCCAGCAAAACGATGTCAATCAAATCAAATACGGAAGAAAAACATTGTGAACGATGCTGAATTGAGGAGCAAATCGATTAATGTGGGTAAAACTTAGAACTCCTTTTCCACACTATGAAATTTCCTTCAGTTTGCAGGAACGTACTAGAAAAATCTGATTACGCTAGAATTGGAATAATAGCGGCTATTGTCTCCATGTAAAGTCAACGATCTTAGTACAGCGTTTACTTCATACATGTCTAAAACATGGGTCTAACCAGGGACGCATATCGGCCAGGAGATACTATTCTTTGATCTACGCCGAACGCAGAAAAGGACAGCGAAGCTGGAGTGTGTATCGGTGTGAGACCACTACTAATCCAACAGCAAAACTTCTTTACTTTTCATTATTTTTTATGGGATTTCACCAATATATTCGTGGCATTTTTTTAACGAAAATAATACTCAATATGATATAATTCCGATGATATTTACTTGTGTAATGAACGATGAAAGTTCATTACAATTATATTAACGGAAAATTAGTGCAAATATGATCTGAATGATATCGCAATTGGATAAGTGTCATTTAGCTTGCCGAAGTCCAGGTATAAAAGAAATTGTTCAAAGTAACTTTGTAATCACGGACACTAGACACTCTGCTGCAATATTAGAAATTAAAACAATACAAAAAATTAAATTGTTACAGCGAATGATAGCGATGGAAATTATTAATTTTATTGTTAAATTTCATTTTTTGTGAATAATTACCATTACTTGTACATTAGTAACCAAATTTAGATCTTTGTAAAAAAATTTGCCATATGTCGCACTCTCTAGAGTGCCAAAAATCGGATAATATTACGTTAATTGTAGATCAGTATTGGAATAATAATTCTGTATAATCGAAAGTGCTCACCAAGGTATATTGCTTGAAATTTTGTAGTTTGAAAATTTACAGTTTGAAACTTTCAACGCTGGCTTTATTTATTATTTGCATATAAAACTTCGAATTAACATATAACAAAAGCGGCAGAATATATCCTGAGATTCTTACATATTCGGACATATTACTTGTTATAGTTTAAGATTCTTATAGTTTTGTTTGCAACTAACTGCTAGATTTAATTTTATAAACTTTTTAAGAAGTTCCCATACCTTTCCTGTAGGATCTATTGTGAAAAATTTGTTAATTCCTTTTTAAATCTATTAGTTGTATTGTTAAATTTCATTTTCTGTGAAGAATTAACAGTACATATACATTCGTAAACAAATTTGGAAAATGTCCAAAACTTTGCCATTTGTCCACCACAGTCACAGTGCGGAATTTGCTGGAAAAATTCAATATTCGTGTATATCACGACATGAAATCTATTCCTTTTGTAAAAAATGCGTATTAGGATGGAAATTTTTATTAATAATCATATAATAATCATTTTTATGCATAATACAGTTTTGCAGTAATTATATATCAATTATTTTTATGTATTCTTAATTTGTTTTTAATACATGTGTTATACCTATTGGAAAAGTAATAAGAACGTAAGGATAGATCGAAATTGTTTGGAAGAACGTGAATGGGGATCACATTCAAAGTTGTTACGTTTGTTAATTTTGTTTACTATTATTATAGTTTGTTTCAGTTTATTATTATTAATTTTTCATATGATTCATTTATTATTAATTTCGTTTTAAATGTTTTAGTTTTTAAAAATAAAATTTTTTAATAAAAATTGTTAATTTCTTGTTAAATTTATTAACCATATTGGTAAATGGTATTGTGTGGATAACAATGGTTTTAGGTTGAAAAATAATCACCCAAAATTTTAAGTCGCTAACCCTTCATTTAAGGATAATATGAGGGTAAATACCCTTAACTGTATCATTTTTTTTCTCGGTTGTTAATTAAGATATTCAGATGGAAGAAAAACGAAAATATTCGAATTTACCTCCTTCATATCATATATTTTTTTCAGAATTGTGATCAAATTATTAAGGGTAGAAAAAAATCATTTAATTTTTTAGGGGTGGGGGTTGCAAGCAATCCTTCGAGTGACCACTTCCAAAAAATTCAAGAACAATGTTCTCTTACCTATCTAATATATACAAAAGTTCTTCGGTGTAATATAATGTATAACTTCAACACTGTAGCTTTACTGTTTCCCTTGTGATTATCAACAATGATTTCGAAATACGGTCGGCGAAATGATAGCATACTTTCAAAATTGTCATGTTAAAGAACAAAACGTTTTATTATTTAATAGTGCGTCGGTTCGCCTTTATTTTCAATAACCTCTAACATCCGTTTTAGGAGAGAATGATACAATTTTCGAATGTAATCTTGTGATATATCGTCCCACTCTTTTTTAAGGCACTTTTTTAGTTGAGCAATGTTTTCAAATTGTCTATTTTCTTTGTAGACGGCTTCGACGAGTTTACCCCAACAGTTCTCAATAATATTTAAGTCGGGAGAGCACGCTGGCCACTCCAAAACTGAAATATTTTCCGATAAAAAATACTCTATGACGATTTTAACGGTGTGAACTGCAGCATTCTCTTGCTGAAAGATGAAATTATCAGTAGCAATATATGCTGCATACTTGCTAAATTTCTCTTGTATCGTATTACGATACGCAGTAGCATTCATTCTACCGTTAACACATATTAAATTAGTCTTCCCATTGTATCCAATACTTCCCCAAAGCATAATACCACCTCCACCCAACTGACATCGCATCTGTGTCATTTTTTTTTTTCTTACATTGTGATAATAATAATTGAAGCCATCTGGACCATCTACAGTAACTCACGAAAGTATTTGAACACTTACCATGAAATGCTTTATTTATTATAATAATTATATTAAACAATACTTACAGAAATATTATTAACATTGTAAATAGGTACGACTCTCTAGATTATACAGGTCAAGTTTCAAGTGAATCGAAATATGTATACAATAGTTATGAATTATTTCTTACAAACATAAACTTTGCTGATGCCACAAAAGTATTTGAACAGGTAACTTTTAAAGCTTTAATATTTAGTAGGTTCACCTTTGGCACGAATAACATGTCGTAAGCGAATATGCATACTGTTTACTAACATTTCTGTAACATTCGGAGATATAGAATTCCACACATCGAGTATTTTTTATTTAAACTTGCTATGGATGATATATTACATTTTTTTAATCCTTTTCCTCTTATTGCTCATAGATGTTCAATCGGGTTAATATCGGGGCTTTGTGGTGGTGTGACCAACATGTGGGGGGTATTGTATATGATCCATTCCTTAACTATTCCTGCGGTGTGTTTAGGATCATTATCCTGCTGAAAGTAAAAGTGTTCCTACATACCCAATTTTCTT
>CM052114.1:5027807-5051059 GCA_028454245.1 Halictus quadricinctus | reverse complement strand
TTCTACACTAATAAATTCGATATTTATATACATACATATAGCGAAATTTCGTAAATCGGTTTTTACGTTAATTTCTCATACTAATGTCATTCTTAATTTTAAAATTATTTTTTCCTAGAAGCTTCTATAAATTTTGACTGAGACCTTTAATGCTATATCTCAGTGAACAATTGATAAAAAGCAATTTTTATAACTGATTCAGCCAAACTTTGATACAAGCGTATAAGAATTCAAGTATGTTTCTTGGTGAAATGATCTTTTAATGTAATTTTATGTGAACATGCTAGAAAGTAATATATAGACTGCGGATCTTTGCGCAAAATAAAAATTTTTTACCTGAATTGCAACGAACTGTAGTGAAATAGACATTTATTTTTTTTTCTTATTATGTTTAGCAGATTGAAAATAATATAATAGCATGTTTAAATTTTTCTAATATTTTTGCTACTTGAAACTACACCTACTAATTTTTGTCATAAATGCATAAAATCCATAGTCTTGTAATACAACACGTATTATGAAGGAAAAGAATGTCAATGGAGGTTTTTGTAACTATGATCCAAGGATTACAGGCCTATACGTATTATTATGTATTCACATCCATAATATTTTTAAAGACTATTACAATCATACGCATGCATCAGTCCATTTTATGTACATATGTATGTTATGAAAACAAATCTGTTAACTATGGCAATGCTTACAGTGGAAATTCAAGCTCTTAGGAACCTTTTAATTCTACTTAATTTTATCACGTTGCATAAAAGCATGCATAAGCATTCTACTACTACGCACTGATACAAATTGCAGAAGTGTATCAACTTTACAATAGTATATCGTACGATAATTCTTACTGCGACTTACACCAATCCTGGTTTAACAAGAACATATGGAAATAATAGATACGCTAAAGAGCGAGGATTGTTAACTAGGTGTTTTTGTATTTTCTTATGAATTATACGATATTTTATGATTTATGTAACTTGAAGTGTATACTGAATTGGAATATGTTTATGCGATATAACTATATTAATTACTGCGGAATCTCTTATGACAAAAAGTTTATTCATGCAATATAAAGTTTCTAAACTTACCACCACCAGAGTTCCAACAATTATCAGTCATCCCTGTTTATCCATCTGCAAAGTTGGCACTACATTATTACACTGATATCCAACTTGTTCAATTATGTCACATCACAGATGTCTCTGTCAGAAATATGCACCTTTAACGCACTTTTCATGAACTTTTTTGTAACCCGATACAGAAAACTTTTATCTTTGTCGGAATGTACTGCACCAACAAAAAACACCTGTTTTATTATAGATCTCACAACACTGTCTTGATCATAGAGTATTAAATGTAGGCGAACAACAGTGCGATTACATACTTGCAATTATATTTAAAGTTTCTTTTATAAATGGAAGATGTTTACATAGAGCTAGCGGGTGATATAACACTTCGTTAAGCACATCTATAATAATACGTAAGCCGTTATTTTCAATTCAGTATTTGCATATATGTGAATTTTCTGAATTTGTTTCAATAAAGATAAAATTAATAAACGTTTCTCGCTTCGTGCTAATGACATTTCGTGTTCCATGCGTCTTCTTTATATTGAAATTGAACATTTCAACTTATTTATTATACATGTAACTCGAACTTTTTCTGTTTTAAAATAAACATAACAATAACTTGAAACAAATTTCAAAATTTTCCATTTCTGACGAAACAAATATATCTAATGATTTTTAAAGAAATACATTTTGTTTAATACAACTGCTTAATAGGAGAAATGGAAATACATGTTACGAGTACAATATACATATATGTATAGAGAATTTTTTAAAAAATATTAATACCTGCCAAAAAACAACACTTTCAATTTTCTTTGTTTTGCAGACTTGCAGAGTATAAATATTAAAAACAATCTTTTGTTCGAAGAAATGAACATTTATTTTTCTTATTCTTCTTTCAGTTTCGAATATATCTTGACTAGTAATCTGTTCAACGAGAGTATTTAAAAAGATGACTGTTACATTAATCCCAAGGATACAGAGAACAAACAAGAACTCATCTAAATAAGGGATGACTGGTCGAAAGATATCACGGAATGAAAATTAGTCAAAGGTAACTTGATTTCGACCGAATTTCGTAATAGCATGGCCAGCGAGGTGAGGTTATGAGAAGTGTAAATAAATAAAATTGTACACCAAAAAGGGGAATACTAAATATCCGTACTGCTGAATAAGGTTATTTACGAGAGTCAAAGAAGATTCGAAGACACTTGAAACACGATCGTATACCTGTTGTGCGATAAAATGCCGTATCGCAAGTACAACAATCAACTGAAAACTGAAAACAGGATACAAAGCTGTATTCTCGTCGTACGGAGCAGGTCGACAAGCTTCACCTTTCGAGTTTTCTCAAAGGTGTCTAGAAAATGTCGAATTGGTTTTACGGCTTTTAGGTTACGGCTATGTATGCAGATTCGACACGAAAGTTTCGTCTATCATGGAAAAATCGCGAGGCACTGTTTTGCGAGCGCAGAAATCAAAGATCAGACCACTCGTAAACTAGGCCTGACATCATGACAAAGACAGAAACGATCGTGATACGTGATGACGAACGGACGACCAAACGCACGGGCAATAGGGGGTCTCTGTATTATCCGTATCTCTGTCTGTCTGTCTGTCTGTCTCCCTTTCTGTTCCGTCCTCTCTAACATGCATGCACACACACACTCTTTCTCCCTCCCTCTTGGTTGGTTCATTCGTTCACTCACTCGTTCGCACTGTTCTTCGGTACTTCCCTAGGTAATTCTATCTTCTTCGCACCGGCCAATACAAGGTTAAATCGTTCATCAACACGAAACGACACAAGCTACCGCGTTTGCGAATTTTGGTAGACAATCACCCAACTGCCCTAATTATTCAACGTACCTCGCAACATGCATAATAGGCACCGTCTTTCCTCCTATTTCTTGAAGTCTGTCTTTCTTTTTCCCCTATCTAGCTACCTTTCTCCCTTCTTTCTCTTTCATGACATAGCGCACTTTGCTTATTGAAAGAAAGGGGAAAAACTCATCTGGAAAATGGCCGCCGCCCGCTTGTTACCGATTTATCCCCTTCTTGCATGGCTACTCCCGATATGCACAATAATGAGCGTGAAAACAAACAATGCTAATGCTTCCTGTATTCGAACCGATAGATCCGTTATTACGATGAAAACATCGATTACGCGATGCTGAAAACGTATTTTATATTTTAGACGCCGGCACACATACGTAATAATCGCACTACTTGCTACTCCGAAAGAGTATACCGTATTAGTTTTTTTTTTCATTCGGAAATTGTACGGCACCTTTTCCTCTTATCGCGCGTACACATATGTGAAAAGCTGGAGCACAAACACTTGTTAACACCACGATTTATTCAGCAAAGGACCATCGCAACGGGAACGGAACCGTCAGCGTCTTAAAAGTCATGCAATTTTCTTTCGCACGTATTCTCGACGACAATGACGTCGCTTCACCATAGCACACGCTCGAGTTTCTGTCTCGCTCGCGTCAATAGTTCCGTTCGCCACCTTACGACTTCGGCTATTATCGGTGAACTACGATGTTTATTCGGTACATCAACTGACCAGTCACGGTTCACACTGAGATCGTTGCTGCTTGTCCTCCTCGTTTACATACTGCATTGCTACTTCCAGACGGTAGATACGGTTACCGGTGGTTATGTATTACCTTAATCATTAGACTGCGGATTTTATGCATTTATAGTAGAGACACAATCGAATAGCGCACAATGGAATAAAAATTTCTATCAGATCCGGTATAACCGTTACTTTCTTCTTTATTTCGTGCAGTTTATGAACACAATCCGTTTCTATTTCATTTTTCTTTTCGGAAATTAATTTTGAAAAGTTTGAATTTGCATACATTTATAACCTATATCTATCACTTACAACATAGTTATGATGCCTATACGATTGCGCGAGCAGAATAATTCTTCGTTTCTTTCGAAAGCATTCTTGTTTACAATATCTTCATTCGTTTTCTTTGGTTATCTGTCAACAGAGTTCTGTTAAACTACTGTGTATATGTATGTATAGTATATATTTACATGTTACACAAATCGGACACGTATGTATAGCAAATATCATAGACTAGGTAATACAATTTTCTATATTAGAAGGTTTATTTATAAAACAAAGCAGTTTAAGCAGTTTCAGCAGTTTTAATTATCTTTATTATTTTTATTATATGCACATAATTTAAATAAAAAAGACCAAAAGTGTGTTTATCTTATACAATGTTAATATACCTAAAGTGTTTGCTATAAGCTTATATTTAAATAATTTCAAACCTCATTTACATTAAATTACATTACAAATGTAATGAATTTCATCAATTAATGAAATTAATTCCACATATATAGGAATTAAATTGAATTAAATTAAATTAAAATTAATATAAATTTTCAGTTTGTTTTCTTCGAATTAGTAAATAATAAAATGATAAAAATTAAGTAAATTTTAAACAAAGACGTACATTATACAGTTAATACGCCTTAAACGCGTTAATATGCCTTTATTTTATTATATATAATTGAAAATTTTCCTATTCAATTTCATTTAAAAATATTTTAATGCAAACAACCTTTTAACAATGGTTACACTCTCCATGCATATATAGGGTGTCCCAAAAATGTTGTACTTCCTTGAAAGGAGTGATTCCTAAGGTCCCTTGAAGTAACTTTTTCCTGTGCGAAAATGTTCTCCGCGGCTTTGTTAAGGAGTTATTAACGAAAAACACAGACCAATCAGAGCGCAGATACAACAGGCGGATTCTGATTCAACCAATGCCAACGCCATGCTCAGCGGGAGCTGTCGCCGAGCCGGGATCTCTCTGCTATAGCCGCTCTCTAATTGGTCTGTGTTTTTCGTTAATAACTCCTTAACAAAGCCACGGAGAACATTTTCGCAAAGGAAAAAGTTACTTCAAACGGCCTAAGGAATCGTCCATTTCAAGGAAGTACAACATTTTTGGGATAGCCTGTACAACACTTTATTAAATTAAAGAACAGAAATTATTATATTGATATATGGATTACTCGGTCAACTTACTACATACTTTCCTTGTGTAGTACCCTATAACATCTTTTTAATAAAAACAATTTTAGTAAATTGCTAAATGTTTAACTACGTTTAACTACTATCATAACAAATATGTACAGAAAACGTAGGGAAGTCTTTCGTTGGGAATTTAATTTTATACTTTGTGTGTTGAAATATTTATTCTTAAGAGACAGCATTATATATAATAAATAAGGTTTATCAATCTTAATATAATTTTAAGAGTTATTTTGGATACATACTTCTTTAACTTAATTAATACATAATTGTAGAACTTTCTAGAATGAAAAATTATTTTAAAAGTTATGCTTTCCTATGATTTTTTAAATAAATTATTGGAATTGTATTTGTTAAAAATAACATTAACATCAATAAATACGTAATTTAAGTCCAATAATGATTAGTAAATGTTCAATATTGTAGTAATTGAATTGTAATTAATTACTAGGTAGACAATTTGCTCTTGATTTGTTTTGAATTTGTCACAAAAATTTGTCTACAAATTTCGACCCATTTATTTCTGCACTAGGCACGGTATTTGAGTGCAAAGTTTGCAGGCGAAATTCCATGCCAAATGAAAAGCAAATTGAGACCAAACCTTGGCCTTCTTATAGAGGGCAGGTCGATCGCATTAAGAGTAAATATCGGGCAAAATCGGAGGAAATCTTGCTGTAGGAGGGAAAATAAATCTTAAATAATTTTAATTTCGAATTCCGTTTTCCATCCTACAGAAAGATTTCCTCCGATTTTGTCCGATATTTACTCTTAGTTGCATGCAATGAAATTTGAGCCATCCGTTTCCGCATTAGGCTCGGAATTGGTTGATAAATTTTGATGGAAAATTATATTCAAATAGGGACCACATCCTGCTTCAAGCATGTTTTTCACACCAAAATGACCGGCTTTTGTTCGCAAAATACGATTACAAACATTGATCAAGATTTGCTCGAAGCAAGTTTGGATGACTGGGTATAGCAAAATATCTTTTTAACAAACAAATATTAATTTATAAAGCATTATCTTTTACAATTTATCCATGTATAGTACACTCTTGTGTTCTAAATCATATTTTGCACATAGATTTTACATTAAAGTTAGAATTATAAAAGTGTACATAAACGTTGTATTTTACAGCATAAGTAAAGTGGTACAGTAGAGTAAAACAACAGAAACAATATATAAAATTTGTTTATTAATATAACTTATAATAAGTATTAAGTTTTTACATCATTCTATTGTACTCGTTTTCTTAATATATTAGATCAACATATAAACATCGTTTTCTATGATAATTACATATAAACGTCATACGAATATACAAAAAATCGTGATAGATAATGAAAGAAATATTATATACAAGATGAGGCACCTAATACAAGCCAACTGAATAACTTCTACATTTCTTGATATAGGAAGAAATTTTTCAGACAAAAGTTCTTTGGTCTTGAAGGGCCTGTTACATGGTGCACACAACTTCTTTTCGGATGGAGGTGCTTAGAAGATTTGTAGGTCAACTTAGTTTTTTTAAATAGAGCCATATATTTTTGAACTTCTACGATTGTAGCCCTTTTGGAGCCAATTTCAACGATATAGTCATTCAAGGTCATACAGGGTCATGTAAGGTCATAAACGTATGAAAGGATGAAAAACAAATTCACAGTGTGAATGTTTACGTAATGGGATATTTTCAGCTTTACTCATGAAATCAAACTGAGTCAATTCAAAATGCAAACAAAGTGCTTCAATCCAAAATAATCTGCTACAATAGATGCAAAAAAAGTACCTGTGCTACTGTGTTTCTGTGGGTAGTCATCATTTTGAGCACCTGTTGTAGCAGATTATTTTGGATTTAAGCACTTTGTTTACATTTTCAATTTGATTTCATTAATAAAGCTGAAAATATCCCATTATGTCAGCATTCACAGTCATCTTGAATGACTATATCGTTGAAATTGTCTCGAAGAGGGCTACAAATCGTAGGAGTTCAAAATATGTGGCTAAAATAACCAAGTTGACCTTCAAATCTCCTAAGCATCTCCACCTGAAAAAAAGTTATGTACACCACATAATGGACCCCTTGAAATCAAACAACTTTTGTCTAAAACGTTTCTTCCTATATTAAAAAATGTAGAAGTTATTCAGGTAACTTGTCTTAGGTACCTCACCCTGCATATGTAAATCTTCAAGAATCCCATTTATCGTTATAAAATTTTCCAATAAACGATTCAAGGGATTTAAAAATTTATTTATGTTTCTTGAATGTAAGTATTATTTCCAAATTATACGAAACTGAATGTTTTTCATTGAAATAAATTGTAACAACTGTAATTAAACATTTTATAATATGTAATAAATTATAAATAAAATTAGGCAACTATTATATTTATATAACCCCTTTTAATAGCCTATAAAATAAAGCTATTCCATTCTTTTTACGTTGAAATAAATATTTGACACAATTTAATAACATTAACAAAAAATACGTGCAAATGTGGGAGAATATTTTAAATATGTATACGCGAATCCAATAATATTAAATAGTTTTAATCCAATAATATCAAAGGATTACTTTCATTGTTATCAATAATATCAATAAATAATAGAAAAAATATTAGAGTAAATAATATAGAAAAAACACAAATAGGACATATTAATTAACATTTGTAATAGTAATAAATCAAAAGTAAATAACAATAGAGTATATCTGAAATAAAAGTATGTCATCAACACATGAATAGAACCCTGTTTTATAGCAAGATTATAAGTAATAAGAATTAACTTTTATTCTACACATTTTTAATACCCTTATACAAATTGGTATGGTTTACTATATCATTTATGAGAAATGCCTGATCGATATATCCAAAGTATATAGTAAGTAATCATGACTAGTATAACACAATTTTATAACGTAAAGTCTCAAAACTGATAAATAGAATTAAATATTTCTGCAAGAACGTAACTTGCATGATTTTATTTTCGATACTACTATAAATTGTAAGACTTATGTCAATTAGTTTGGTGTACATAATCAAATAAAAATACTTATAAATCAGTATTCGTTTTCATAAGTTTTTTAAAAATATTAATGATTATTAAATTACGAATGTTTATGAATTTATATTCTATAAATGCACATAACATAATAAAGTTCAAAATTCGAATAAAATTTCATACAATTTCTGTATTAGTGCGAATATAAAACCCTTTATAAACTTATTTACATTTAATGTAATTTATTTTCACATGTTAGAATCTTCATAAGCATTCGCAATCTAATAATTATACATAAAATATCACAATTATTAATTCATTTATACTTTGAAATAAATGAACACGTTTATTACATATAATTCTTACTATTTAAATAATTTTCATTATTACGTCATATAATAAACTTTTACTAAGAAATAAATTCTAATAGTAGGTAATGCATTTTAATTGCATTATAAAAATGATATCACATCGATGACAGTCCATGTTTTAAATTTAAGGCATAAACCTGCAATTTGTTGTAAAAAAAATTATTAATTTAGTATTTCAATGGCTCAAGAAAAAGAAATGTAGTTTTGAAAATGCATTTCCTACTTCAACCAAATATATTTTATTCTATATTAACATTTACTATTCTAAGATATTATAAATATGTTACTTGAATCTATGTTTATAGTAAATTACAAATAATACATTACAATCATTTGTTTTTTAAGTTATAAAATTTCCTTATATTACTTTAAATATTTCCTAAAAAAAGAACCGCTTGAATAATATATTTGTAATATATTCTGATTTTTATGATGTAATAACATAATTTATGCATGTGCATTAGTAATCCATATTTTAAATACATTCATTATATTAGAAGAATCCTGTTATTACTGTATTAATGATTATAGATATATTCTAAGGACGAATGTAGTAAATAAAATCAATAAGTTAATGAACACCCAGCAAACTTCAACCCTAGAGATTCCAGGACAAGAGATGTAATTACTCAGGTTATTAAAATCGCCAGTTGAATATAAAAAACGATTCCTGTAATAGTCGTTATATGGATGGAAATGTGGCAAACCACAGGCAAATTAACGCTTAAAGCTTGTAACCCATAACAACCTATGTATTATTGATAGAATGGTTACAAATTAGTGTAAAACAAGGTACATTAATATCTTGCAAAAAAAGGATATTCAAAAGTATTTTACTGGAACCTACATCTTCTTATTGAGAAAGAAAATTAAATATAGAAAAATATATTACTTTCTTAAACACAAATTAACACAATTGTAGCTGATTTAAAAGACATTGCTGCTAGTGGATTAGAGTCATAGGGTAAATCGCTGTTGTCCCATGAAAACGGAACGGTGTTTACGGAGCGGTGAACGGAGCGGTGTTTACTCTATATATGTCCCAAATGCCTAGTCGATAAAAGTCCCAGAACTACATATTCCCACTGCCGCCGGGTATACCCCGTGAGAGGCCATGAACCGAGGCCTCTAGAGCTTCGCTGTCCTTTTCTACGTTCGGTGTGGATCAAGTATTAGTATCTCCTGGCCGATATATGTCCCTGGCTTTACCCGTGTTTTGGAAATATATCGAGTAAATACTGTATAAAGAAACAAAAGAAGAGTGAAGAGGTTGCTGTAGTATTCTCTCGCTGAGTATCGAATTAAATTCACTCAAAATTAATTTTCTAATTCGATCGTTTCTTTTACTTTCTGCCCATTTCAAACTTCAACAACTTTCTCCATTTAAAAAATTCAAAGATACAAGTCTCCCTTCGTTTTATGGTATTATTTTTTGTAATTGTCATTCTGTTCAGAAATATTGACGAGAAGGATTTCTTTAGGTATACGTAATATATCTGAAGATCTAAGTTCCTTTGCACAGAAAACTAAAAGTCCATAATAATAATCAATTTACTTCTCGATTAGCTAATATTATAAGATAAGTTTCTTAATGTGCAAGAGGCGTGTGATTCGAAAGGAAGCTAAATCCCACACAAAACGCTATGATGACGACAGATTTTACTAAAAACATCAATTAAAATAAGGAAGGCTTTTACAAGTTTTCTAATTAATCAAAGATTTCTAAATTGTTGTCTCATGTTTTAGTCACTGATAACTTAGTAAGGCCACTGTACTTTGAGCACCTGGTTTGTATTTTATTAAGAAATCGGGTAAATAATTTTCTGAAAGTTGTTTACATTTTTAAATGTCAGATATAAAGATATAAATAGAAATACTAAAATTTATGGATAAGGTGACCCACTTTTCTTAATTAGTCTTACGTTTATCTATAATTCAAGAGATTAATTATTCAATAAACTTTTTGTGAAAAAGATCAAGCAAGGCTCTAAAGACCTTCAACAAAGACAGTTTAACCGCAACAACCGATGTAGTGTCTAACAATGCAATTGTTAAATATAGAATATTTAATACAGATAGGTGTACCAAAAACTAACTTTATCAATGCTCATCAACTAGTTATGGAGGTAAGTTGCAATGTATTTAGGTCTATTAATAGGCCTATAGTGTAGTTTAGACAGTATGCTGATGTGTCGCATATCTGCTTTTACACAAAATATGTGCTAGCTCAAGATCCTGCCTGCGCAGGATATTGAAGACAGTCATCAACCATATGTGTGCAAAGTGATGAAACTTTGCGACTCATTGCAACAGATATATGAAGAGTCTTATTTGAGGCATTTGCATAAATGGAAGACCTAGCAAGACACTATGTGGCTCATACAAAGTCTGTAGTTAACTCAGTATTTGTGATAGGTGAGGAAGTGACCACAGCAACCTCTACCATAAGAAGATAAAGTTATGAAAAATGCTTAACCGTAGTCAAATGTGAATCAAGAAGAGGAAACCAGACAACACTGAGACCAAAAATACTTAAAAAATGTAACTGATCAGAGAAGTGGGAATACTTTGAAAAAGAAATTGTGAGTACAAACACTAAACAAAATTGAAATGATTCAGATCTTGTTTGAACATTGTATTGTACATGACTAATAAAGGACTAGAAATAGAGTAAGATCTATGTTATAACATTCAAATATTATCAAAGAAGGACAAGTAGAAACATAATCACAGCATAATGAATGCTTTACTGCTAAAATTATCACACTGAATTTATTCTTTGTATGAAAATTGGGCAAAACTTCAGGAAGCCGGTCACGCACAAATTAGCTTAAAGTTTGAGGATAATCTCATTTTATATTAAAAAATGATTTTGTATTCGAAAGTGATGATTTAAAATTTTTTAAATCCAAACCTAACCCAGACATAAATAAAGCTATTTATAAAATGTCAGCCAAATCGGACGTGACCGGTTTTTGGAAGTACAGCCAAAAATCGCAATGTGATATTGAGAAATCTACAAATTCAAATAAAAGGAAGACCTTCTTGTGTGAATCCCTGGATGAATATTGCGGCCATTTTGGTGCTAAGACTAATGCGGAAACAGATGGCTAGGTACTTCAGTGCAAAGTTTGCAGGCGAAATTCCATGTCAAATTGGCTTCGTTATAGAGGGCAGTCGCACCAAGAGCGAACTTAACCTTGTTCTAAGAGGAAATATTGCTGTAGGAAGGAAAACGGAATTAATAAATTATTGAAAATATATGAAACTTAAAATTATATAATTCAGAAGTTTAAATAAAATTCACTTTCCCCTTTTACAGTAAGGTTTACTCCAATTTTGCCCGATATGTACTCGTAAAGCAAGGACTTAGTACGACCGACCTGCCCTCTATAACGAAGCCAAGTTTGGCCCCAATTTGGCATGGAATTTTGTCTGCAAATTTTGCACTCAAATTCCGATCCGTCTCCACATTTGGCTCGGAATTTGTCGATAAGTTTTGGTGCTAAATTCATACAAAATAGGGTTCAAATTCTGTTCCAAGCAGGGTTTGGTAACAAATGGACAAGTCGTTTGCTCGCAAAGTATGATACAAACAGCATTTGGCTAACTGGGTATTTGAAAACGACAAAGTTTTCGGCGAAGGTAGCCATCCCGAAAAAGCCGGAAACAGCACGTATAGCGTTTTCAAAAATCGACAGTTCAGCGGAGACGAACGTAAACAACTGAATGGCGTCTATAACTTTTATCGATATCAAGCAAAAAGAAGTTCGTTATACCCTCAAACTCTTCAGAACGAATTCAACTTCCACAGCAATAGTACCATACTAGATTCAGATTTGTATGCATCTCTTTCCATAGACAAGACAAAATTACGAAGAAACGTAAACTTAACCAAACGAGGCGATTCCATATATTCAAAACGTTCTAAACTATTTAGAAGGTAAAGCTAAAAAGGAAATCACAGATTGTATTGCACTTACTCCAAACAAACCCAGAGTCTTGCAGCTGAGAAAAAATAGGTAACTTCAGCGCACTCATAGAAACTGAGTCACAAAAGTAATAGGTTCTAGAAAATGAAAAGCTAAAAGAGGCAAGGTTAAAAGTGGTATTACCAAAAAGAAAATCCGAAAGTAATATACAAGAGTCCCTATCAAGATACGAGTAAATTCCTAATGATAACAAAACTTCAGAATCTAGAAAACATTTTTAAGAAAAAATTTCTGGAAGCAGTTACAGCTCCTTTTCTGAATAGAAAAAAGGGAAACAAATAATGTTATATTTAGAGATTTGAGAGATCCTACTTGAACTGAATTTTTTTCAGACAGAGTGAGCATAACTTTTAGAAATTATCTAGCCGATAAAAGTCCCAGAACTATCCCCACTGCCGCGGGGTATACCCCGTGAGAAGCCGCGAAGTTCGAGTGGCCTCAGTCAGCGAGGATTGTAAACATAATACGGGTCGGGTGTGTCGGTGTGAGACCAGGAGACCACTACTAATCCAATAACAAAACTTCTTGTGTTTTGGACATATGTCGAGTAGACACTGTACACTCCAATGATCAAACATTTAAGCACAATTCAATCTGTTGTAAAGCCAAAACACACACACATGAACTAATTTAAGACCTAAAAACAACAAAAAACAAAATGAAATAACTGCAAACGAGCTGACAAACTATCAAAATCATTCAATGAAAGATACAAACTGCTTTGCATACATTTCTGCAGTAGAAAGGTGCCTAATTGGGACAATTATTCAAGCGACACATTTTAGTATGATGTAAAGCTCACAAAGTCAGCCAACATCTATATTGAAGAGGCGAAAACAACTCTCGTGTTGGAGTTGGAAAATCTATTTTGTACATTTAGGTACTGATAAACTTGTTGATAATATTAATTCAACCATTTCTAGAGCCGGATAGTCACTTTTTTCAACGTCACTATAAAAATTTGTTGTTCCTGTAAATTTAATGAAGTTATTATAGTAGTTTGTAAAAATTTTAATTCAAATTTCGTAAAAACGAAATTCTTGAGAGCTTTACAACATGAAATGTACACTATAATTTGTAACAATGTAGAAGAGGTTTAGTGTTATAGGTCACATGTTTAGTAATTTTGATACTTTGTTAATGATTTAACGAGTATATACACTTGTATATAGATAATTAAAAAATCTATATGTAGATAATTAAAAAATCTATGAACCATTTTCTGGTGCAAATAAACACATATTAGATATACATATTCAATAATAATTAAAATTTTTTTAGTAAGAATGTGTTTAATCCTTCTGCTGTGACTCATGTGTAAAGTAAACAAAAATCTTCCACAGCGCACTGATGATTAAATACTCTAATGACTAAAATACATTTTAAAAAAAGAATTGGTACAATGCATTTTATCAAATTCTTGTCAGTAACACGTACACAAATTCCTTTTGTTTTAATACTACCCCATATAATAATATATACGTATAATAGATATTTTCTTATTTGCCGTGTATATTCGATGTCAGCAAATAGTGAGCGATTTTTCAGACTATATATTCGCATTAAAAGGGCTAATTAGATAAAATTTATTCTTTTAATTTTAAAATGAAATAATCAGAACATATTACATGTACATTATTCACAGGAAACGTTACTAGAGAGCTCATATTATTTCTTTTTCATGCTATCACATTGAATATATTAACTTGTTCAAGCTCTAATTTAAGAATACTATCCATTTTGCAATTATATTGTGTTCTCTTACCTGAACTGCTTTTTAGATGTACTCAACTTTCCTGTTTTATACATCAACATCGTACATAGCATGAATAAATTATCCTTTTTCTACCAAACCTATTTATTATTGTGGTAGATATAGTATCACTTTTTTACATATTTTAAAAAATTTTCTTCTAATCACTGTAGTAAGTGATTAAAACTTTGCTGTGTTCTATATTAATCTACAACAACTTCTAAACTTGTGTCATTAGTAGATACGTTCATCTCTTCGTCTTGCATAGTAGTTTTATCAGTCATATTTGAAAGTGTCTGATGTATATTTGAAGTTTGATTGTCAGGCTTTCCTTCTTCAACTGGTTGAACGGTGGTTAATGTACTCCACCAGTTAGAAAAAGCTCCTTTCGCTTGCGAAAGAGCACCACCTAATTCATAGAAAATACCATTAATTTATGCCAATAAGGTTTAATATATTCTGCTCTCTTTAATAAATAAAAACACAACATACCTACAGCTTTTCCTGTTGTCGCAACAGCCCTCCCAGTCGATGCCATTGCTTGGTTTAATTTTCTACCACTTTCTGTATTTTGCATTGTACTGTAATACACATTTTATTTATTTTTACACATGCGTATGTCATTTTATTATATTATTTTGATAATGGTTGTCGCTGCGGTAAGTACATTATATGAAATGAAACTACTCACTGTGACAATCGTAATTTCATATCTTGAACTGATAATTGCCCAGCAAATGGATGACCAGGTTCTATATTATTTATTTCTGGCTTATTAGAATTACTCCACATTTCGTAATTATTTGTAGTGCGCCAAGCAGCAATAAATGCAGAATTATAATGATCAGATTGTCGAGTATCTTGTTGCATAGATGTTCGCAACATACTCAGTAAGTACACACGAAATTGAGTTCTGATCCATTCGTCTCCACCTTCCCATCCCACACCATCCAAAAAAATATCTTTGCGAGGCTCTGCTACATGTCGAACTATATAATCAGCAAATCTAAGATCCTCCGTTGTAAGATGTAATTGTCTCCTTAATTCTGGATCTGTTGTTTCTATCCGCATATTTTCAACCTACATACATAATAATATTACACACACACGAATCATCCGTGTACTATGTATAATACTTTGTACTAAATACTAAATCATTGGTATGTTAATGTGAACATACCTCTACTAATACATCAATAAGTTGTTTCTTTTGCTTAAATAAAACATTTGTAACTCCCACTATGTATCCTCTGACATTAGCATCTGCCAGGAGATCCAGATATGGTAACGATAAATATGGTAAACATAGATAACCCTTAAGAAAATGCAGATTGTTAAACAATATGTTATATATCATGTATTATACTTGCAATGGTAGTATAGTAGTACATAATTACATACCTTTGTAAACAGATTTAAGGGTAAACCGCAAAATTCTGGATTTACATGCGCAATTTGAGTAATATTATTTGTTAAACGAGCATCTGAAAGCGCATCGTTACTTGTGTCACGTGGTAAAGTATTGTCTGTATCTGTTGCACCTAACGTAATTGTATTTACACTTTGTACTCTGTGTACATAATCATTTGGTTTTCTAGAATACACAGTATTATTTTCCTCTGCATACGACTCAGTACATTCTTGCGCAGATTCAACTTCGATAACTTTCATATTTAAATTTTCGTTTTCATTGTTATTTTTCTGCAAGCTCAAGTTATTAAACTCATCCATGCATTTACCTTCCATGGTTTCAACAGCTTTATTATCGTTTATACAATCTGAATGTTTATTCGAATTACCATTAACATGTTCTTTCTCTGTGTCTGATATGTTATCTTTAACAGAATTGATCGAAGATACATTGTTATCAATGCTGTGAATTATATCTTCTTCATCGAATGTAGGTATAGGAGACATAGGTCTAGACGGCCTAATAAAAACAAAATAAATTCTGTAAGAAGGTACAGTTAAAAAAGAAATTCAAATGAAATGCCTAATCATTTCATAATTACCTAACATACGCAGCTTGCTGTAAACCACTTTCAATCATATATGGAAATAGTGAAAGTAACGTTAATATTGCTGCACATAATGGTTGCACTGGTGATTGGTAGAAAACTATTTTTTTTTCTAATAGAAGTAGTTTAAACAATAAAAGAACTTTGTGACGAAATTGTAAAATAAAGTCCCTTGCAGATAACCCTACAAATAATATTTTTATAATTATAGTACGAAATGCTTATTTCTACTTTGTTTCTTAATGTTTTATATTAAGAAACACATTACATATATTAAATATTATTATTCTGTAATTACCAACAAAGACTTGAGGTGGTATTTGACTTTCGCTACTCATACAGGAATTGAGATGATGATAAGTATCTTCTAATAATGATACTTTACTGAAGTCACCTTCTTCGAAATAAGCATGTGTTATCAATGCCATTTTAACTTGAATGTGACCATACAATGGTAATGTACTTAGTACACAAACAGATTTTTGAACAGTTCCTCTCGTTATGTCAGATGTACGATTTTTCAATTTCTGAAAATTTATCGTTGTTACATTTTTAAATAAATAATACACTTCATTTTCTCATTTTATCCGAAGGAAGGATAAAGAAAAACAAAACCTACATAGTATGTATATACATGTATAATAAAAGTGACATATACAATAATTTAGTAATTTCAGTAATAGTACATATAATTATAAAGAAAGTAAATTTTTATAATTCTTGTTATTAAAACGAAGATATTTTTTCTTAATAATTACATATTCTTACTTAATAAAATTATTATTTATTTGTAATGTTTGAATTACTATTTATATGTTTACCTGTGTTTTGTTACTTTGTAATACTATCAATGACCGTATGTAAGCATGATAAAATTTTGTAAGAAAATAATTCTTCTAAGAATATTTGATCTAAAAAAATGAATAATACTCAAAATATTCTTTGAACAACTCGACTGTTTGGAAAAGGGTTTCAGTAACTTAATTTTCCAACAAGGAATAAACAGTGACCATCTAAACTTTTTTTTACACTGTATAATTTCCAAGATATTCAATTCGAATATCTTCTAGCCTCAATTTTAAGAACGGCTTTTATACTTTCAATATAAATGATTATAGATAGAAAAAATAAATAAATGTGATATCTACATACATAAGAGCCCTATTTATTAAAGTTTCATTGAAATCTAATAAAATGCGCATCTTAATGAAAATTTAACGATTTTTTGGTTTCATGTAGAGTTAAATAAAATGAATGAAACTATACATGTATAGTTAAATGAATATATAAATTTTGGATTCAGTCCTAATGCTGAAAAAGAAAATTTGAAAATTGAAATTTGAATTTGGCACTTTAGATGTTTCCTGCTTTAATGACACATGTAACGTGTACATATTTACACGTAATATATTACACATATATATTAACGTCATGTACTCCATTAGTTTTGCATCTTTAGTTTGTTACTGAAGTTGGTTTTACTTATTATAATACGTCTTGTACCGTTTAAGTTTAACACTACAACTATCGAGCACTAAAAGTATTTAATTTATATTGCTTTATAAAGATAAAAAGGGTGCATTCATGGAGATTTTGTGAAATTTTTATTACATTATACACTCAAATCAATAAATTTTTTCAATAATTTCTCACAAAAAGCATCTTTATGATTTTAATAATTAAGAAATAGAAATCCCAAACCAGTCACTTTAATGGATTAGATATCATTATTTGGAAAATAGTGATGTAAAATATTATAAAATATCAATATATCGAGAACTATGATAAATATCTTTTTGCGATTGAGCTTTCAACTTTTCTGGATATAAATGTAGAATTTTATAAAAATAATGTGTACCACTCATTGAAGGATAAAATACATTTTAATATTTTTGAAACAAAGTATTCTTTTGAAAATATAAATATTGTTTCCAATTCAATTGCCAAATGTAATTATAATTTTGACAATTTTTCATCATCTTCAATCATCAGGGAAAGTTACATAGAACTGCATCTAATTTGTAAACATACCCAATTTTTTTTTGCTGGTAAAAGGCTTTGATGAGGTCTTTTTTATTCAAAGTTGAAATGATTTCGGATATAACTTTTAACAATTATTAAAACAATGTTGTAACAGTCTTGTATGAAAATCTTTTTGGTCCATCAGCCTATTACTGTATCGACGCCGGATCTACTCTATAATGTTTCAAATCTGTTATTCCCCTTCTAATTAAGTTCTTTCTGTTCAAACAATTTCAAGAAAAGCTATTCACCTTTATGCACCACTTTAACTCGTTATAGTTACATATATGTACTTCCGATCAACAAGTGAATAATATTAACTTGAAAAAAATCATAAATTACAAAAACAAACAATTATTTTAGACATCAAAATAAATTTTTGCACAAATTTGACAAACCAAGCGAAGTAACAAACTTTTTCCTGTATTATTAACTTAGAAAATATGAGGATCAAGTTTCATTTTCTGAATAAGACTTTATATTTTCCTTTAGATCAGGCCTGCTCAACGATAGCTCACACAACAGATGTGGTTGTTTCTCCTTTTCGCCTGCTCGAGGAGTCAGTCCCCACCATGTCCACTCCGAGTTTTCCTTTGGCAAGAGGCCCATGAATGCTGCACCGGCAGGTTATTTACCACTACTACATATTCATGTACATGTACATGCTGAAGGAAAAGGCGGAGTGGACATGGTGGGGACTGACTCGCCGAGCAGGCGAAGAGCCATCGTTGAACAGGCCTGCTCTAGATCATTTTATAGTGCGTATGAAGACAAATTTGTAATCCTATGAACTATAAATTTTATATTAAATGGTTTTCAACGTACTGTATGTACAAATTTATAAAGAAGTGTGTATATATTTTTAAGACTTCAAACATAATGCAAACATGGAAATAGAAAATTGGGAAATGTTTTTTCAAAGTGGAATATTTTCCACTATAATGTCACTTTCATAATAAAAAGGATTATAAGCTGATATATATTGTATAAACTGGATAGGAAACAACTTTTTGAATTTCCGAATTAATGCAATTCAATGGTTTAAACTTCAATTTTCTTCAAACTAATATTTTTCAACGATTCAATCAATCCATATCGAATTCACTTAAAAATTTTAAGTATTTATAATAAGATTATCTTCAATTATGTGTTTTGGGTTTTGCGATTGAATCATTCTTTTAATCATAACATTGGAAATGTTTGATGAGTATTTTCTTGATTTAAAAAAATTAATATTTTGAAGAAGTAATATTTAATTACTATAAGAAATATAATCTCTTTTTAAACATTTTTTTCAAAATATGTTTCTCTGAATTCACATTATTAACCTAGATATAATAGAAAAATTTGTAACCTATATGTTACGAATCAAAGTTTAAACCAGAATATGTTTTTCGATAATGATTTCTTTGACTTATAAATAATACTTTTATAAGAAAATTGATCTAAATCTTATTATACCATAATTCTTATATCTGTTCAGGGTCCTCCAAAAGTTCTAAAACAATCAAATATCTTAAAAATAAAGTATTTTTGAAAAAAAGGTTGAGACAGAAGTTTTAAGGTTTTCAATTTGTATAATTTTGAATGAAGGGGTCAATGTCACGTTAAGGTCAATATGATTTTTTGAAATGAAACGTGCAATGGTAAAGCTGACCGTGAAATCTTTTCTTTTTTATGCATTTATAACAAAAATCAGTACGTGCAATTTAAAGCACTGAATATATTTAAAAAATTTTAGAACATCAACGTATTAGATTCAGTTTAATAAGATAATTAGACGAAGGAAGAAATTTTTATTTGGTTCCTATGTCTTGCAATCGATTCAAACATTTTTTATTTTGCATGAAGATCAGCAGCCTAATTATAACCTTTCACATGTGCACTAAGGGGAGATATGTACATAGTCTGACTTTACACTTCATGTCTGTGTGTGCGTGTGGGCAATATGGGCATATATGTATTTGACACTTAGTATTACACTTGGTACTAGACTTGGCACACTCTGGATAATGCTAATGTTGATGGCACTACATCTTTGAAAGCTAATTTTCTTTGGACTCAAAAATTTCTATGTAAAAACTGTTGTCATCAATCAGTTTTCGAAAAAGACAAAAAATCTAATAAATAATAATTGAAGTCTAATAATATGATCATTCAATAGGATATAGTAGATTCTGGTTAACTGGGACACAATGGGACTTGATAATTTGTCCCAATTAAGCTGCTTACTGTTCCAATAGTATTGTATTCCATAATAGTTTTTGTTTCCATTCTTTGGTATCTGTTCCGATTCAATGGTGTCCCAATTAACTGGAATCCACTGTATTTAAAACCTTATATCTTTCGTCTGAAACACTTTCTTTGAAAATGCTTTACTTTTGAAATAGTTAACTGCTCCAGGAATTTTGAAGGATCCTGCATAAAGAATAAAAGATAGCTACAGTCGAGATTTAAGTAACAAGCTAAAGATACAATTCACCATTTAGCATATGTAAAATTATGATTTATTTTTAAAACTGGTTAAAAATTGATATAAACTATTTGTTATGTCCTAGAGGATACCACATAAACGAGTAAAAGCACTCGATAATTTTTAATTTGGCTTTAGATTAAAGTAAAACCAATAATTCAACTTCGAAATCAATGAAGCAGTTTTATTCACCAATTGTTTTATTCGATACCAACATTACTTCACAAATGTTTGTCTTCAAAGGTAATAGACATAATATATGTTTAGAAAGTAAATAGATATGTATAGTATAAAAAAATTATTAATACGAGTCAGTATAACTATTTTAGTGTAGCGATATATAATTAAGATGTAATAAAAAAAACTATAGGTATTTCTAATAAGTAATTTTCAATGTATTCAAGTGTTAAATTCTATTTAAAATAGAAAAAAAGTCATGGCTATTATCTACAAAATAAGTTATATTTTTAATTCATTCATATTGTTTCCCCAATTGTATTTTAATTTTCTGTAGGTTTATGGTGACTAAAATTGTAATTATTTTCTTATGTTGTTAATATTATGTAATAAAATAAATTAAAGAAAAATTGGACTACACTGAAATATTATTCATTAAGAATTTTATTACCTCCACTGGGATTTGTCTAAAGCACGAAATACCATATATTGTGCGTTTTGCATCATTTAAACTAGGTAAATGAAAATAAACTGTATCTTCGTCATAATTGTGAGATCCATCTGGCAAAGCAAGAGTTGGCAAATATTTCCAACCTAGTGGACATTCGTTCGGAGCCCCTGGCACCAAAGGAGGAAATGAATATTCTACCTAATAAAAAATTGTAAATATAAATTTACTATTCACTGTAATAAATTTAATATTTATTGTTTGTACATTTATGCTACATATTTAATCAGTACCTGTACAGACCAAGGAAGTAAATGTTCTTATATCGAACACAATATTGTTGCATTCTTTATGAATTCATAGTTATAGTTTGTATATATATATATAATAAATAAATAAATAAATATATATTTATTCATTTATTTATATATATTTAGCTATTTATAAATTACAACCATTAATTAAAGGATGCAGGCAATTGTAATCTTTATTAATGACATTTTGAAAAATTGTCAACATAAAAGTTTGTCATGAAATTAGACAAAATAATAATAGCGGCTTACTTGACATCCTTTTTTATGATGAAATCCGACGACAATCACATGAAGTATTGGTCCAACAGATTCTGCCATATTTTAATAATCTATCTTAGGTAAAATTTACATATGGCGTATCGTTTAGTATCCACATTAATTTAATTCCTTCATTTTAAACAGGTAAAAACATCTCTCTTTACGAGCACTCGAACTAACAATAAGCACTCGGTTTGACATGCGCTTAAAATCCACCATGTTAGTTTCAAGCTTACCAACTAATCAGTCTGTCATTTTCTAACAGAGAGGATACGAGAGTGCTCATGTCCGGGATTTTTGTGCCTCTGGTATAGTGCTGCCCCCACACTAAATCACCGACGAGATATTTAGAAAGACTGACAGCCCCCGTATTATAAACTGCAAGCCTCAAAGTGGGTCCCAGGTAGAGGTAGACCTGCAGCCAAGCTCGCATATGAGAGCCGAGCTCGGGTCGAGTCGAGTCGGGACTCGCTTTTCGAGCCGAGTCGAGTACTCGCACGAAGCGAGCGACTCGTAACGAAGCGAACGGCTCGCACCGAAGAGAGCGGCTCGAAATAAAATCAGGCGTAAAATGACATGATGCCAGTTACAGCGGGAAGATCAGCACATCGATATTATCAAGCTTTTTAGTATATTGAGAATGCTAAATGTTTGCGATGTTTTATTATATATTTTGATAGTGAAATGGATATAATGAGTAATGAGTAATGTTGATTCAGAATTTGTATAACCCTTATTGAAAATAATTATGCAATAACAACTATTTCCTAGATTTATGTAAATAACTAGATGTGATCTGTAAAGAACGGGATTTTATATATTCCTTTATATTATACTCCGGTTCAGTGTACAGTCGTAAAAATGTGTTGTCGCAAAATTGTTTATAATGTTGAAAATTAACGTTAAACTCCATTAAATAGTTTTTGAAAAGAATGGATATATAAATATTGTACAATATTGATATGTATTTTATACCAACAGCCTCTTTGCACAGGCCGCTACACTGGTACTCGCACCAAAGGTAAAAAGACTGAATTCTGGTAAGCTGAGAAAAACTGTTTGACAGAATCTGAGTTAACTAACCTGAAAATAGATTGTCTTAGACTTTTTATATTTTTCGATAATGAATAACTAGTGGCTCGATGGGGAGGGAAGAGCGAAACGCATACGCGTGCAGGTAGATCAAATACCCAGAGCGGGTGACCAAAGTGGGCGCGTGCAGGCGAGCCGGTCATAAATCTTGGGTCGCTGATGAGAGCCCTACTGTCCCATTGTACGGAAGTACACTTTTTA
>CM052114.1:5015138-5027307 GCA_028454245.1 Halictus quadricinctus | reverse complement strand
AATCTAAAGAGTTCTTTATAAAATTGTCTTAATAACTGAATATCCAGCAGAGTACCGATAGTGAAACCCAATGACATTTCCTTTTATTATAAATACTTTTACTCACTGCAAAACGTGACGTAAATTGTTTAAGTAATAAAAATGTGTTTGTTTAAACAATCCTTGAAGTAATAAAGATGTACTGATTTAAACATTTGTTTCAATAATAAAAATTTATTTGTTTAAACAATCGGTTAAGTAATAAAAATGAATCGGTTTAAAGATCTGTTTAAATAATAAATAATAAATCATTTATTTAAACAGTCGTTTAAATAATAAACGTTTACCTATGTAAACATCTGTTTAAATAATACATATCTATTTGCTTAAACAATCGTTTAAATAATAGACATTTGGTTGCTTAAACATATGTTTAAATAATAAAAATTCATTTGTGTAAAAAATCGTTTAAACAATAAAAAGTGTTCGATTATTAATGGTAGTCACTATACCGTGGTACGTATTTACGTATTACGACTTGGCAACGTCGGATAAAAAGGTCGGTTATTCGAGTCTCGAATAAAATTACAATTAAAAGATACATGTGTTTTGCGTACAAGTCCCCAACATAGGGCCTACAACGAAACATTATGTGAATTTCCCAACGAATATCCAACGTTGGGCCTACAGTTATTGTAGTTGGTTAATTAACGTGAAACTTACGACGACGATACTACACTTACCCAACGATAATCTGCCAAAATTTAAATATCGTCTTACAGACGTTAGAAACATTCCTATAACTAAAAACTTGTTAATTATTATACTCCAAATTGATTTTTTTGTTTTCTTATTTATGGATGTACACTCTCAATTTGTTACTGTAGCGCAATAGTTGGCCCACTAAAGTTTTATTGTGTGTTGCAGCCTTGGAATTTATTTATTTCTTTCATTTTTTCATTCAGGACACCTGGGTTCTCCCAGGGAGCCGGGGTATGCGAAAAGCATTTTCTCACAAAAAAATTGCCCAACGTTAGCCATGATCGTTGGCCCAACTGCAAAGAAAGCGAAATTTCTAACGGTTGGCTAACAAATACCGCAACGAAGGCCCAACAAAATGCCAACCATAAATGCTACCAGGAAACGGTATGTACGGTCCAAAAGAAAATTTTTCTGATGAATTCTGTAAGGTCTTCTTATAGAACAAACTCTTTTTTTAATTTGCTTTTTTTCGCTTTTGTCGTGCAATTTTTATTGACCAAATTATTCGCGATCATGTGGAAAATGGTACTTGACAATTCAAACGCCTGTAACTTGTAAACGCGTGATCGTAACGAAATGGCAAAGAGTCTTTTTTACTATAGTTGTCAATTTGATGAGATCTCAAAGTTATCATTTTAAACATTTAATTTAATTCAAATGAAATGATTGCACATTCTTGAAGTTGTCAATACTTTATCATACATTTTTTAGTCCAAGGTCATTTGAAGGTCATAGTATATCGCACCGTTGAACTCATCTTGACATCAGCTGCTACACTATGGTGCCATTACAAAACCATCGATGACCTTCAAAAGACATAGAAGACAACAACAATCAGAAAATTTTGTATATCATTATACAATATTTAACTTCCTGAACAGTACATCTTTCTTCTTCGACATTTTCTTCTATCTTTAATTCTAACGGAGATATTTAGCTGTCTCGTGAATCACCCTGTATATCCAATTTCTAATTACAGCGGTCGTACTCTTGTATTTAATAAGTAATTTTAAAACTGTTCGTTTATCCGAACAATTCGATTTTCCAAACCACCTCGGTCCAAATTAGTTCGGATAATTAACGCCCTACTGTAATGACTATACTGGCGGATATTTATGCAAATGCATATTTTTACAGAAAATAGGTAAAGCAATAAGACTTGAACAGAAAGAAAGTAGAAAATTCTAAGAATATATTTTTTTATTTTGCATATTGAATATGTTTTACACATTTTATTTTAACGAGGTATAAGGCATATAGTAAATTACCAATGAGATGTCGTAATTCAGCTAGGATCCCCTTCTCCAACATTTGCGTAAGTGCAGAAATCGAGGAACTTCGGTGTGTAGAGTATCTCTGTATAATAGAAGAAATATGTCGAAAGAGTACAGAATTACGATAGCCTCAAATGTTTGCTTATCTGCCAGAGCATTACGTTATTGCGAGAGTTGCGGTTGCGTTTGACAGTTCCTCTATCGCATATTGTTAAGTGTGTTGGCTTTAACCCAGTATACACCATGTACGACACGTGAGTGAAACAATATTAAACTACATTATTTGATAAAACGATATCATAATATAATATTACTTCACGCACTTGATTTAAAAAGTACGTAATTTATACGCGAAAATGTTATAAATCTATATTCTGCGAACGGCAAAGAGAATATGAAACAAATCAATGGTGAAGTACATGAAATAATTATAATATATTTGTGCATAATACAGTTACATAAATATTATAATTTTTTAATGTAGAAAGAATAAACAAAGAAATTGTAAAATACTAAAATGTCATGTGAAAATCTAACATGAAATAGATGTGTTCTCAAGTCTAGGCTTCCTACGATTATTTTCCTGCCTTAATAATTTAATTGTTACACAAGGAGTATATCAATCAACTACATAAGTGTGCTGTAAGAACGCACGAGTTTACGATTAAACTTTTTATAAGTTTCAACAAAAATTTATTATTGAAAACTTTTCTGAGTGCCGTAGTGATTTTAATAGTTATATAAATAATTTTCAAAACTGTTTTTCACTTCAGTAAGTACGTATGTACATGTGAAGGGACATTAGAAAAAAGTTGATAAATTTCTCTAATTTCTAAGGTTTGGTTAGCAAGAAAAAATATTCATATTATAATTTTGTGAAGTAATAGATCTTTTTAGGTGATTTTTCACGTTAATCCCTGGCCAACGAACACTCAACATTTAGTAATTTTTTAATCGATGATTTTATTTGCTCGAAATTCACTGACATTTACTGGAAGTGCTCGAATAATACATTCGATTTGGTTACATTTTATATATTTACATTTTGACTGTTATCAATAACATTTCTGAACTGTCTCCACCTGTGAACATCTGTCGAGGTAGACTGATAAATAGATAGTCTTCAATAGATTACATGTAATAAAAGAGAGGGGCCAGCTTTGGAGGGGGGGGGGGGCAGAGGAGCTTTGATCTTAGATTCAAAAAATTTTGTTAAATATTACTTTTAAAATGTACAAATACAAAGTGTAATATAAGATATAGAAATATTACAAGTCAAACTGGCCCGAATCGTACGAGTAGGTATAAACAAAATTTGCACAATGTACTTAATGACAAGTATGTATTTAATGTATATACAAAAGAATTATTTTTCATTCTCAACGTTATTTAAACTGATGAATATATATCTGCGTAACGAAATCTGCGTTTATATATCGATTTACAAACAAATTACATTAACGTATTGTTATAAGAAACAAATGAGAACGTTGAAATATACAATATAAAATAATAATGAATGTCAAACATCATTCGATATTATGTCTGTAAACTAATTTGTAACTACAGAATCTAATCAATTTCTTCGATAAAGTATTCAGATATCATTGAGTTGCGTAATAGTTCTAAAATTGCTGGGTTTATCAATAAGAAATTACATAAGATAGAACACAGATCAACTAATCGTAATATTCTTAATTCTCTCTCCTTATTCACCACGGGTAATTGTTACTTGTTGTTAATTTATCTGATTAGAAAAAAAATTTTAATTCCACTTCGTATTTTAAACATATTTGTATAAAGATTTGTCCTTTACCTTATAAACTAGATAAGAACAAAAAATATATCTAAAAAAATCTATTTAAAATGTTTACCTGGACTAATATCATTCTGTTACGAGCAAAAACACCTTTGCTCAACACATTGTCATCATTAAGTAGCATCATAAATTGATAGAGCAGAACGAAGTAGAAACATTAATGGATTTTAATAACATTCCTGATTCACTTTTAATTTCATTAATGTTTCTAACTAGGAAGTACTTTTTTATCGTATACAACTTATTTACGAAAAAAAAGATTGAGATTCACGATTGAAAAATTAAGATTCTTTTTCAATAAAGGAGGACTACGAACGTCTTAGATCTAGTAAAGAAGACTATTTGGTTGGAACAAAAGTTCGATATTGAATTAAAATTCAAAGATATAATTAAGATATTTTTCATAGGTTTCAGTGAGGTGATAAATTTCCACCAAACATTCACGATAGTAGAGTAAGTACATAAATACATATCTTAATTTTATCCTTGAATATTAATTTAAAAACGCTACGAACTTTTTGATGTATGTATGTATGTATGTATGTACGTATGTAATATGTATCGCGTAGCAGATTCATACTTCATGTTCATAGTTTGCGGTTTGGATTGCCGAATGCACGCGCAGCACTTGGACATCCAAGGCTTTCGCGTCGTGCGTTCATTCGAGAGAGTTCCTTTTTGCCATGTGGCATCGAGCGAGTCTTTTTCAGTATCGGATGCATAAATACAATTTTGAAAGGTGCACCTCAATGAATGTGAATTCTAATGAATCATTACTGAATACCTAATTTTCACATTTAGATCAGTTTCACAGAGCAATAGCCAAAGGAAAGAAAGAAACCTTGATGAAACTCTGAGGCGCCTTCGAAACGCTTGAGGCGACTGTACGTTTCGTAAATTGTGATAAAGGTTATGGCCAAAAAGTAGTGTGACAATTTTCTAGACTTTATTCTACATAGAATATATTTTACATTAATTAATATTAAATATAAAAAATAGAAATTGTTAGATTTCCAAAAGTTAAGTATAAAACAATTAATATATTTTATTAGAGTAAAAAAATGCACATAACATTATAAACTAGGAATTTAAACGATTAAAAAAATTTAACGATTCATTGAGTCAATTCAAAACTAACGAAGGGAGATCCCTAACCCAAAAATTAAAGACTACAAAGACTAGACTACGATTCTTATTATGACTAGATTCGATACAAATATTAAAACGATACAAATATTAATAGAATTTAAGAGTGTCGATGCATCATTTGAAGCTTATTAAGATTGTTAAGAATATACAAGGTGGGGCATTTAAAACAGGTCACCTGAATAACTCGCTTGCTTTTGAAGATAGATGAGAATGCATATCGCTCATAATCTGATGTTATTAATTTTTTCATAGGCGGAAGCGTCAAGAAGACATGAAGGTCAACTTTTTTTTTTAAACAGAACAGTATGGTTTTATTACTTACATTCTCATAGTATGCTTCAAGACGAATACAATGACCTATTATGAAAGTCATTCAAGGTCAACTGCAATAGAAAATAAATTGTCTCAAAGCACTCTTCGAATGCTTCGACGATTTACATGTAAGATGTTATTTACGTGATTTCTAAATGACAACTTTGAGCATGGATGCAAAGTCTAAAACGTTGCAATACTGATGGCAATGTCTGTCATTGGTTATTGGTTTTATGCGGTACTCTTCGTCCTTTAGTTTCTCCCTACAAATAGAAGTTTAGAGGTGTCAGAATATGTATTACAAAACCGTACTCCAATCGGTAGTCAAACAAGAATAATATTTGTGGATTGATCACCTTGAGTGACCTTGAATGACCTTCATAATAGGTCATTGTACTCGTCTTGAAACACACTATTAGAATATAAATAAAAAACCGTACCATTCCATTTAAAAAAAAACAGAGTTGACCTTCATGTTTCCTTGACGCCTCCGCTTATGAAAAAATTAATAACATGAGATTATGATTATTGCTTCGATATCAAGCAAGTATGGTCTGATGCATTTTCTTCTATCATCAAAATATGCATATAACTTTATAACTCACAAATTACTACTACTACTACTGGCTATGCCCATGCACAGTAACCCTCTTCCTATCAGCTGCTCTACAGGATGATTCAGCTAAGTGTGACACCTAAATTACTTGTAAACTATTTGGTATACAGGGTGTCCCAAAAATGTTTTATTTCCTTAAAAAGGATGATGCTTAAAAAGGAGATTTAATAATAACTCATTAACGAAGTCACGGAGAACATTTTTGCAAAGAAAAAAGGTATCCCCCCTTTCAACGAAATATAACATTTTTGGGTACATCCTGTATCGAAAAATCATTCGAACGAAAATGTTATGGTTTCAAGAGTAGCATCTAACGTAATAATTAATTAGTTCGTTTCTATTTCGCTTTTTTATGAAGATATAAAAGATAAAAGTCATTTCGAGTTTTATTATTGTAAAGGGTAAATCTTAATCTTGTGGTTGAAGAGAGAATTGAACATAAAGGCATGTCGGGTGAAAAACTATAATGCTCAAGGTGTTCTCCATTGCATTGAATCCATTTGCTTGTTTCCTGAGAGATAGCATAAATAAATAACTTTTGAAAAGTACTTCCCCTTGCATGGCAATAATTTAAAAACGAACATTTAGCATCATCAGAGAAAATAAAATACGCCTCATGTGATAAAATGTTAGCAATCAGCTAAGTACGTATATACTCTTATAGTTTTTTTATTCAGGATTCAATTCTCTTTCATCCGTCCGGAATTCCGTACATTTTTAAGACTATCACATGAACGGTAGTATAAGAAGGAGAAGTTCGTGCTATAGTATAGATATTCTTGTTTGAATAACCGTGAACACAAATGAACATGTAATGATTCTTCTGTTTTTAATATACAGAGTGTTTAGTAAATAGTGGGCAAAACTTTAGGAATAGATTCCTATTGCTTAAAGAAGAAAAAAAGTTATATCAATATAGGTCCGGAAAGATTAGTTTCTGAGTTATTAAAGTTTTTGTTTAAAGGCATCAACAATGTTTTTGAAGTAATCGCTGGTCTATGTCTATGTTATCGGGGTGTATTTTACTTGTTTACAACTTATACTTTATTTGGGAGCGTGTTCAGAGCTCAATGAGACGACGAACTGAGGCTTGTATTGAAACAGGAGATGGACATATTGAACATTTCCTCTAAGACGAAGTGACGAAAATTGTAGCACAAAAACTTTAATAACTCAGAAACTAATCATTTCCGGACCTATATTAATATAACTTTTTTGTCTTCTCTAAGCATTAGGAATCTATTCCTAAAGTTTTGCCGACCATTTACGAAACACCCTGTAGATGTATTGAGCCTTCCGTGTTTACCTCACTTAGCATCAATTGTAATGATAATACACCATACACATAGTACAAAAAATGTTTGGTATTATAAGTTTTTGCTACCGTAATATAAGTAACACGTAATGAATTTTTCATGCAATAAAATGTTACAGGAATGTTAGCAGTTTTGTCAGTCTAATGTTCCATAGATGAAAAGACAGTATACCAGTACACTAAACTCTAAGACATTCCGAATATTACTTTGGTAAGGATCTATGTATATGATCCTATTGATATTAAATAGTATCATTCAATGGGAAATACAGCTGTTTGCTTAAATAAACGTTTTTATGAATTATACGACTGCTACAGCCAATTTTCAATTCAAGAAAAAATTATTCAAGTTACTTCCTACACAATTTTAATATTTTCGTTTTTTAACCCTCGGAGTCCTGCGAATGCTAGGCCTATGCTGAAGTCATTTCTGACCCACGCCGATATTTCACTACACTTACCTTTGGATAGACTTGCTATGACTCGGGACCGTCTTTCGTCGTATTTCGGATGAAGAAGAAGAAGAGGAGATAACGATTTCCTTATTTCGGAATAAAAAGCGTCGTCTTATTTCGGAATAAAATTGTACGTATTGACGGTCACTCGAGCGTATTTCCACCGTTACGGGTTACGAATGACTCCGGCATGACATACGGAAGGTTAATATACTTACTATATGGACGGTTGTAAAAATTGTGCTGCATGAAAATTATAAAAACGTCTAGTCAATGGTAGGTACTGAAACACATACATATTAGGAAAAAAGACAAAACATAAAATAAAACAATAATAGAAAATTATAAAAAGAATATGTTTTTCAAGGTTTTCAATGTTTTTATTGGAACGCTTTCAAACTACG
Organism: Halictus quadricinctus; assembly: GCA_028454245.1. Taxonomy (NCBI): domain Eukaryota; kingdom Metazoa; phylum Arthropoda; class Insecta; order Hymenoptera; family Halictidae; genus Halictus; species Halictus quadricinctus. The sequence goes on along the minus strand of CM052114.1, from coordinate 5,019,222 downwards.
GCTTTACTTTTGTAGTTTGTATACGACTTCTTTAATATTTCTACAGCACAAAGACCGCGAATAGTTTTACTAATGAGGTTAGTTCACTAAATCCTTCTATTGTATTATTATGTAAATGGTGGTTTTATTTGCAATATTTGTTCGCTCAAACGTATAAATAACTAGCTTGGCGTATAATGTCAACGTAGCAGAACAAAATATTCAAAATTATCAGCGGTTACCAAATATTTTTGTTTTGACTATTCATCAATTTTTGTTGACTAAGTACTGTTTAACAATTATTCTTCAATATTTTATGGAAATGTAATAGATTAGCATTAACATGTTAAAACTATCGGACGGATTTATTTCTCGAAAACGAGGCGTGGTCACAGCCTACTCTAGCCGTGCTGAACAACGTGCCACACTAAAACGCTGAACACTTAGCGCTTTTCTACATAGAAAATTACATTAAAATACACAATTCTTTATTAATGATATATATAAGCAATATGCAGGGTGTTCGGTAACTGGTGGTACAAGCGAAAAGGGGGTGATTCTACATGAAAAAATAAGTCGAAAATATAGAACAAAATTTTTTCATGTGAGGCTTTGTTGTCGAGAAAATCGACTTTGAATTTTCACCAGGTACGTATGCACTTGATCATGTCTCGTTATAATGGATCTGACTGTAGATCATTGTCTCGATTGATGTTTATGTAGATAAATACTTCCAGTGTAACGGAAATGTTTATTTTGCCTATTATCACGTTCGCGGACGCAAATGCTATAGCATTCATTTTCATAGTGATGCAAAATGACATGAATGCTATAGCATTCAAATTTTAAAGCCAATTTTTATTCATTTAATTTTATACAACCTTAAGTTTTTGTAATTAATATACATTTCAAATTGAAATTTGTTTTTGTAATTAATATACATTTAATTTGTCATTACTAATGACAGTTAACTTATTATTATTTATTTATAATCAGATTTCGGATAGTACAACTAGTTTCAAGAAATATTGCCTGTCTATTTTTGCAGCTCACTGAAATTTTTACTGTCCGTGAACGTGTTATCTGAAGGAATCTTCGAAAGAAATCACAAGTTGCGAGCAATTAAAAGAAAACATTATTGTTGCCTTTCATACATTAAAGCAACAGAATACGTTAGAAAGCGTTCATAGAGATTTAATTAGAAGAGCAGAATTATGTATTCAGCTGAATGGGCAACATTTTCAGCAATTTCTGTAATAATAAACTTTCTGATTACTTCAACATCCTATTTCATTGTGTGTTCCTAATTTTCCAGTACGATAAAAACAAACTTTACAGTGAGATCCCTTATAACGAGACATGATCAAGTGCATGCGTACCCAGTGAAAATTCAAAGTCGATTTTCTCGAAAACAAAGCCTCACATGAAAAAATTTTGTTCTATATTTTCGACTTATTTTTTCATGTAGAATCACCCCCTTTTCGCTTGTACCGAATACCCTGTATAAATGTTATAACTATGGTAAGTAGAAGTGATATTAAAGTACAGCCAAACCTGTTTTTGTGCGGTCCTTTTCTATACGAATTTTATTTTGTGCGATTTTCTTTTATGCAAGAAAAGCACTTTCTCGCTATTTCGTAAATCTTTGACATATTTTCCGAGTGAGACTTTTTTTTATGCGGTCCCTCTCCACCGCATAAAAAATTTTCTTTAATATGTTGTAAAAAATTATTTGTTATAGCTATTTATGAAGTTTCTGAATATTTTCTTTTTGTGCGGTTTCTTTTATGCGGTCCCTATCTACCGTACAAAAACAGGTTTGACTGTATACTAATTAGGGATGTGTGGGTACCCGACATTTCGGGTTCGGGTAGGACTTGGGAAAAATCGGGCAGGTTCGAGCGAGTACCTGGATCATATGAATGCTCGGGCAGCCCGACATTTTTGGACAACCCGACATTATCGGTAATCCCGATTCTGTGGAGCTACCCGAGTTTCGAACAAAGTCGGAAGAAGCTCACTTGTGATTAACTCGAAGTCCCGACTTTATACAGCCATTTCACAGTATTAATAAAACTTAAGACTCAAGTCACATTCACACTGCATAATTACATACATACATATATGCTGTCAAATATTCAGTAGCATAAACTTAGTCTAGTGTAAGAGAAGAATGTCTTGGGAGGATTAACAATTATTTATTAGAGCTTATATACATAGATGCTTTTCTGACACGATTCGTCAAACAACTGCCTTCTTCGCGTTTGGCGTCGACACGCAACCTCCGTCGATCGTGTTTTTTACATCTCTGCTGATCGTATTTTGTTGTTGACCGTTGCTAGTACGATTCGCGGGGTCCATCGGTCACTCTCGGTAGACGAACCTCACGCACACAAGCATACCTCACGCCTCTCCTACACTAATGTATGAACTTTGCGCCCCTTGCCCCTGTGCCGTCTCGAGTATCCCTTTGGCTGCCGTGAATAGTACGTTGTCATATATACGATTTAGAATATAAACATTGTTGATGTTTAATGGTTAATTAGGCTTAATTTCACCTCCAGGACCCCGAAATTTCTAACTTTCTTTATATAATCCTGTAGATTTTGACGAGAAAATGCCAAAAATCCAAGTATTAACCACTTGCCCCACAATATCGAGTCATACTCGTGACGGAGATTCTGAACAGAGTCTAATAAATATGTATGTTATTAAATTCCTTTAAACCGAAAGAAAATTCTATTTTGTAGTTGTTAATGTACAGCTATTGAAGAACATGTAGGCATACAGTAGATATAAATTTTCTCCTTTTTTTAGGAAATTACGAATTACAAAAAAGTTTTAATCACTGAAACCGTAAAATAAATCGTAGCGCAAGGGGTTATAATGTTAGTGACTCACTGGTTCAAAAGCTATACGTGTGTAAAGTTAAGTGATTTTAAGCGTTTCTTTCAGGAAAGAGCACCGCCATATTGATATGTACTCAGACATTGTCCAATGAGCGGAGCAGCAAGGAGGTTGGTCAGGGTTAGGTCTATGTGGGGGGGGGGGGGGAGGAGCCGTCAAGCCTGTCCGACTACGCTTGCAAATCTACATTGTCCACATCATCGCGTGCTTCTGGTGCCACTTAGCGGCTCTGCTCATTACGCCTTGTTTATACACAGAGTGGCGAGCGGCAATTGATGCCGTTCATCCTCACTCGCGATGCCGCACAGTGGGCAATTTGGACGAAATCGGATTCAAAATCAAAGAACTTTCGATAGAAATGAGGTAGAGCGATGAAATTTTTTTTAAATTAAAGCTGAAACTTTGTAGAATATGGGAAAAATAGGGAGATTATGGTACGCACGCTTTTTAACCTTAAGAAAATTCGTTAAACGTGCACAATTTCAAGAAAATTGTGGTTTTTCCAATACCACGCGCGGAAAAAACTTTTTTTTAACATGCTATACATCATTTCCCATTGATTTTTTCACGCCAATTTCAAATCTAGTCTCAAAATTTGTCTACGACCTCAGGATTTTGCAAAAAATAGATTTTTGTGATAAAAAAAAGTGAAATCATTTTTTCGTTGAAATGATTTGATAACACACTAGTTTGAAGGTATATCGTATTCTCATATATAAAACACAATAAAAATAATAATAATGAAGTATTTGAGCGTTTTGAGTTACTTACGAAGCATGAAGCCTTCGCATCTCGTCATCACTTGACGTATCGCTGTCATTGCTACTGGCACTTTCTGCAGACTGGGTGTGGCTGTAATGTAGTATAAATTAGATATCTATTGTCCATAATTATATTATCATTTACAGAGGAAGTAAGGTAAGTATTTAATTTTTTTAACTTATGTATTACTAATATAAGTGAAATTTTCGGGTCGGTTAAGTACACTGTTGGATTAAAAACGTCTAGGATTCTATTCTTTCGGCTATTTTGTCGTGAGTTTAAGTATCATATTTTTAGATTCTAACTGAGCTTCTAACTGAGAACTGCATAATGCTTCGCTCTTTTCCAATTAACTGTCTCGTATCTCAAGTACGTGTTCGACTAATTGTAAGTTTCTTATTGATCAGTAATTTCCACATAGGAACAAGCATTTTAG
>CM052114.1:4982023-5015038 GCA_028454245.1 Halictus quadricinctus | reverse complement strand
TTTTTTGTCACAAAAATCTATTTTTTGCAAAATCCTGAGGTCGTAGACAAATTTTGAGACCAGATTTGAAATCGGCGTGAAAAAATCAATGGGAAATGATGTATAGCATGTTAAAAAAAAGTTTTTTCCGCGCGTGGTATTGGAAAAACCACAATTTTCTTGAAATTGTGCAAGTTTAACGAATTTTCTCAATGTTAAAAAGCGTTCGTACCATAATCTCCCTATTTTTCCCATATTCTACAAAGTTTCAGCTTTAATTTAAAAAAAATTTCATCGCTCTACCTCATTTCTATCCAAAGTTTTTTGATTTTGAATCCGATTTCGTCCAAATTGCCCACTGTGCGGCGCCCACATCTGTCAAGAACGCTTGAAATGGGTCAACTTTAAACACGCATAACTTTTGAACTACTGAATTCCTAACGGTAAGACTTGGATTTTTGGTTTTATCTCGTAAAAATCTACAGGATTATATAAAAAAGTTAAAAGTTTCTGGGTTGCCAAAGTGAACCAAAATCTAATTAAAAGGTTTTCACCTATCATTCCAAAGGCATCATCCATTTACTCGACACAAAATTGTGTAATATTATTTACAAATCATTTTGTATGTACACTAAATTACCTGATCAGTTTCCGCAATTGTTTTCAATTTATTTAGTCATTCTAATAAAATTAATTCTGTTTTTAGTTAAGACTTATACTGCCCAAATAAATACGCAACAGTGAACAAGGCAAATCTAAATAATGTGAGTGTGTAATGTAAGTTTCTTTTGTTATTTCAGATTACAAATGGCTGCTTATTCCAGTATTGGACTTTTAAGTGGCATCATTTTCTTAACGTTTCTTGTTACCTGTGAGAGAGTAAGATATTACATAAAATTTAGTTTCTTTTTCGCTGTTGCTGCTTTTATGCCGGTTTTGTACATACCCGTTATGCTGCTGAGGATCGGTGACTGCAGAAATGCACTGTAAGTTTGACAGCCACAAAGCAAACTTCATTAAAGATATATTATAAATTGTACATTTATGCAAGCGTACATTTCTAAAAAATTTCAGTCCTTTTGCATGGTCTTTGAAATTAGGTATGAGATTCTTAGGAGTACGATATTATATTCGAGGAAAAGAAAATTTGATTCACGACAGTGGTAGTATTATTTTAATCAATCATCAAAGTGCGATAGATCTAACTGGCAAGTATAATTCATATGTTAGTCATTTTTTTATTTCATAAAATGGATATATTATACAAATTATTAACAGCACGCAAACTTTAGTTTTAGGCGAACTGTGGTTGTTACAAAGCAGGTGCCGCGTTATTGCCAAAAAGGAGGTATTATATTTTGGATTGTTTGGTCTTGCAGTCGCGCTCTGGGGTACCCTGTTTATTGACAGAAAAAAAGGCAAAGAAGCTTGTGATGTGTTAAACGATGCAGGGGAACTTGTTAAAAACACGAAGGTATGGTCCGATCTTCTGTGCACGATGAAAAATGTCGCTTGCTGTACACTTCAGAGCCAAAATCAATGTAAAATGATGGGCACTAGAGTGGCTTTTACGCACGTTTGGTGAAGATTTTTTTTTTAATTTTGTTCTCATCCCCCAAATAATTCCTATTAATCCCTTAACGCTTTTTTTCAATTTTCCGCCCCGAAAAAAAAACACGAATTTGAAGAAACGAATAAAAGTTGACGGCAAATCTGGGGGTTTATCAATGTTTATCTATTCAATATGATTACAATAAATAAACCACAAAAGGAATGTATATGTTTTAGTATAGGATTCCATGGGACCGATCCATAATTTTCATCGGCTAGAAAAAACAAACCGCTAAACAGCGAGTGTATCGACTATGCCCGTGACCGTCACGGGTATGCACATCTCGTATGGTTCGGTCTCACGTGAACACCACGGGCGTGAGCGTTAAGGGGTTAATAGAAAAAATAATCGATGCAAAATATGAAAAAGTAATAGATCATAAAAGATGTATTCGATATGTTTCTTGATAGAAAGTTTAAGAGTTCCAGGGCAGGTTTTATCGAAAGGAGCTTAAAAGCACCGTTATTTCTTTATTAAGTCGAACTATAGGTTTCTGTGCAGGGTCGTCCAAGTAAATCCGGTAAAATCATTATCAAATAAAAAATAGTTCAAATTTCAGAAAAATGTCAATTATAAACGTCAATTTTGCCAGTTTATACAAAAGTAGTGAATAGTATAAAGAATGGAATCACTCGATGTAGTCTTCATTAGCTGCCATAACCTTCTTGAGCTTGGACCTGTTGAGAAATAGTCGACACCTTTCCCGCTACTACCTTTCTGTCACCAATCCCTATACATTATACAGGGTGAGCCTCGCAACGTGACGATCTCAAATAACTCATAAGTTATTTGTTGTACGAAAACATTTTTCGAACAAAAGTTGCATGGTTTTCTGGGGGACATACAATTAAATAAGGAAATGGAAGAACAAGCCAAATGTGGCTAGCGGCCCGTCAGTTGGACAGCCCTACCCGCATTTCTTCCAAGAAACTTCTTTTCGGCTCTCAATAATAGAAAGAAAAGCTGAATCGAAACGTACGCGCTCCATACGCTACGCGGATCCTTCTCTAATACAGCGCCATAGTGGCAAGATTTGCCGAATTTCTGGACAAAAGTGAAAAAATTCTTTCTTTACTTTAAAGATTTACGTATTGCATTTCATTTAATCATGATTTTTCATTAATACCAGTTTAGGATATCGTGAAAGGTAAGTAGAGTTCAGAAGTACAGCGTGGATTAACAAACGAGTTTATTTACACAAGAACCAATAATGTGACAACGATAACAATAATAAAGAGATAACAATAACAACAAATGGAAGACGTCAAAATACTAGGAACAACAAGGATTACAAATCTAGAGCAATGGTTTCAACAATATACCGCAATGATACATTTCAAAAAGCGATGTCTTCTCTGTCGATGCTTAATGCTTTCTGTATTTTCTCCCCGGCAGTGTCGCCAGAGAGGGAAAATTGACGGCAATACAGTTACCCTCCCTTTGCTATTACCGGGCTAGTTACGACGCAGACGCAAACGCAACACGAATTGCTCGCGCCAGGGAATGGGGGAATGGTGTCGTAGAAGGGGTAAGGTAAGAAAGTCTACCCTGTCTAGGGGAGAAAAGTCTTGATCTGGCGACACTGCTCTCTGGTAAGGTACGTTGAGTGGACGAACTGGTGACGTCCGGAAAAACTTAAATGAAAGGGAAATTCCCCACCCCTCAAGTGCATGAGCAAAGTTTCTTTCCAAAATGACAGGTTCATTTAACACTAGAACTACCGATCAATAAATGCGACTGACGTATATTGCTCTGTAACAGTGACAAGACTGTGCCCATTCAGACTTCATACAACTTTTACTGTAACATGTGCTTCAATAAAGAGGTTCGTTAAAAAATTTCTGATGAAAACATTTTTACAATTTCAGTAATTGTAAGAGAAAGAATTAGGAACCAGTCATTTTGACTGGTCCGGTAGTTCTAGTGTTAAATAAATTTGTACTTGATATTGTAGGTGTTCGATGCATTAATACGTTAGTGTTGGTGACGATCGATTGTCGGCGATCAGCTGGGACAATTTGAGGGTTGTGCGCTCGACTCGTCTGCTCATCTCGCTGGTAACCAGTTGTCATTACGAGCCGACGATCGATTTGTTTATAACAACATGATGTTTTGTTTTATTAACATGTACCATGAAATTGTATCAGAATTGGTTGAGCAGTTAAACGTTAAACATCTTTTTCCTATAACAACAAGAAAGTACATTATTATCATTTTAGGATCATAATCAGACTGCGGATTTCATTCATTTATGAAACAAGTAGGTAGGTTCAATTTATAATGGTAAAAAGATAAAAAGGGTTTAAGAACATCAATACGTTATGTTAAACCTATTAAAAGTACACTGATCAACATAATTAAACTTTTTTTTGTCACACAAAACATTCATATACGTCCTTATAGACTTTCGTGTGCAGAACACGAATCTGTTCCGTCGCAAAGAACGGTACAAGTAGGGTTTGCCTTCGGATGATTATTTATAATACGCTCGTGACTAAGTGATCACCTTCAACGATTAGGCACGGTACAACATGTGGCGACCATTCAAGTCACAGCCTGCCTTTCGTTTGTTTTCACTTCCTATGGTTACGAGACGTCATAAATTAAGTCCTTACGAAGGATCACCCAAAACCAAAAGGCACTGTTCTGAAGTGTCGAGGGTCAGCCTTGTTGAGAAACCGGCATCAGCTTACGCTATTGATGAAATATTGGTGAAATAGCTGGTTTCGTGAAAGAACGCCGTATTTCACTTTCGCGATTCAATACTTAAAGATTTCGGGAATACGACGTTGCTTTTATTTGAAACTTGGATCGGCGAGACGTGCCGTAGCAGAGGTAATCGTCGACTGCTGGGTACATGAGTTTGGGGTCTTATACAGGGTGAGTCACCAAACGTTAGCACCTCAAATATCTTTGTTGTTTCTAAAGATACGTAAAATTTGGTAAGGACAAAGTTGAATGGTACAATGGGGCTGACACGATGCAAAAAAAAATTTTGTTTTTATGTCATTTTTTTGGAGATATCAAGGTCACCTTGACTTTTTTAAATGGAACCACCCTTTTTTAAACACCTACAATGATAGTCCCTTTCATTAGGAATTCAGTGACTATAATTAGTCCAAGGTCATTCAAGGTCAAGGACAGAAAAAACGTCTTGAAATCTTGCGGAATGAGTGTCTCTTCGATATTAAACATTTATTACACATGCTTAAAAGTTTATAATATTATTAAAAAAAAATACCGTTATCTTTGAGAGAGTTTACAGAATTTTGGTACGTAAGCATTATTCGTCTAGCTTTCTCAACTGAAGTAGGAAAAATTCTGGAAAATTAATTTTTATACTTTTTTTGCAAAATCAAATTTCTTAAAAACTGAAGTTGACAGCGACAAACGGCTTTTGGATTCGTGTTCTGTACACAAAAGTCTATAAGGACGTACATATATAAATGTTCTCTGTGACAAATCGATGTTGATCAATGTTATTAAAAGAAGAAAGACTTTCTTAGGTTTCTCCTGCCTCTTGTAATTGAGGTAGGTAATTTTTATTTTGCAAAAAGTCCGCAGTCTAGTTATAATATTGCAATTTATTCCAATAATTTACCGTAGGTACAAAAATATTACTTTTGGCCAGGATCTCGGCGAAACTTGCCTCAGTGGTAGCGCGTCGTGGGCAGAAGGCCTTAGAAACATAAAAAATCATTAATTAACTTGTTTTTAAATATTTTATTCGCATGTTTTCTAGGGACACCTCATTATATTTCCGGAAGGTCATCGACATTCTAATTCTACGTTATTACCCTTCAAAAAAGGTGCTTTCCTCGCCGCAATCACCAAACAAATACCAATTCAACCAATTGTTGTTTCGAAATATTACTTTTTGAATTCCAAACAGAAGATATTTACTTCAGGTTGAGAATTATTAAGTTATTACTATTAAGATTTTTAATTGTAACTATTTTATTTGTGTTTCTGTAAATTGAAATTATCTTTTAGGCATAAGTTACATGACGGTTTTACCTGCTATTTCTACGGAAGGTTTAACCCTTGATGATCTTCCAGCATTGACGGAAAAAACATACGAGTGTATGAACAGTAAATTCTCCGAAACATCGCAGGAAGTCTTAAACGAGTATATAAATACTTTAAAATCTGAACAATAATATAAACAGTGGAACTGCAGTTGTAATTCAAACAATTTTGAATGTATGAAATTACGCCAATAAATTCTTAGTGCAAATTGTATGTGTGTACATGCATGCAAATAATAAAATTTTCTACATAGCACTCTTTTGCTTTTATACAACAGAATAGTAATTATTTACAATAGAGGATTCTTCATCAATTTAAATGACCTTGATATATGTTATTAAGATTATCATTCTGAACAATTTTCCTATACATATACCAGACGATCTTCGTTTCCGAGATATTTGCAAAAAAGTGATGGTATTGCACAAAGTCCGTCTTCTAACCTACAACACGACCTAATCCATCGATTTCAATGACCTTGAAATATGTTATTAAGCTCATCATTCTGAACAACTTTTTTCTATACATGTTACCTCCGCACAGTAGGCAATAACGCGAAAACAGTGTTCGAAAATGGAAATATTTTTTTGTTTTTAAATAAATGAGTGATGGAAGTGTTTTAAGAACATTTCAGTAGAAGAATATCCGAAAAATTGTATGCTCCTCCATGGTCCACAGGAGGCCGGCAAAATTCGAGGAAAAAATTAAGAAAAAATTGGAAATGTCTAACAATTCGAAGAAAATGCATATTTCGTATTGAAGTTTTGAAAATACCTGTTTTATGAAAATTCAGTAATGAGATAATGTTGAAATCATTGTTCTTAATTTTTTTTAGAACTTTTTATAACTTGCATCGTCGTTTAAAAAATCAAAATCAATTTTTTTGATGCCTCTTTACCTTTTTGTGAGTGTATAATGTAATATTAAACTTTTTTATATTCGGAAAAATAATGTACAAACTTAAAAATGCAATATAAAATATTTGATTTGCCTTATATATCAAGGTATGAGGACAACACCAAAGAGTTTCGGTTGGAGAAGGCCGTGTGCACTGCGGTAGCGAATATTTTGTCCCGGAATTAAATCTTGCACCGAGTGATTTTTTTCGGTAAACACTTTTTTTTCTTCTTTCAAGCTAATTATCGAAGTTGTTGGAACGAGCGTGTATCCAAAACAAGCGAACGCGAGCGAACACGAGCGAACACGAGCGAAGACGAGCGTATCCGTATGTTTACAACGGACACGCAGTTCAGCCAAAGTCCTTGCGAATATCGGTCGCGTTAATATATTGCAATTACTACAGAGCACATTGTCGATTTATTCAGCCTGATCCACCTATCCACTGCAACCATAGCTCCAACAGAAGTTGAATAAATTATTTTACAATAGCCCAATCCTTTCTGATTAAAACAAAAAAAAAAAATATATTTAGCTCAATCGGACAAACAGTTTCTGAAATCAAAATTCATAAGTGAAGCACATTTTCGACAAAATAGGCAAAAATTGCAAACTTCGAAGGGCTGTAATTTCTAAACCAATTCTAAACCGGCAAAATTATGACTTACCTCCCTTCCCACTCATTTCACATGGACTACAACATATTTAATTTGGTACAAAATCACCGATAGTGACGTCAGAAAGTGATCGACTTGGCATGAAATGACCCATATGTATTTTGAAATACATACTCGAAAATACAGGAATACAAATATGATCTCGGTGATTTTATGACCCAAGATAAGACGAAAAAGAATACCAAATTAGGTTGGAGATTTCGTTTTCGAGAAGAACTAATTTGAAAATTCGTAGTGTACACAGTGTCGCCAGATCAAACTTGTGCCCCCACTTTAACATCACCTTCTACCGCGCTATTCCCCATGCTTCCACCGCGATCCGGTCACGTGACGCGTTTCGTCTCTGTCGTGCATACTCCGGTACTCGCAGAGAAAGGGTAACTTCTCCCCTCGATTCGTGCTCCCTCCCACCATCGTGCGACACTGTGTACGTGTACTGTCTGTCGTGTACGGGAAGTTTAAATCCACTGGATTTAATTTATCTGATTCTATTTATTTTAATGTAAAATGTGTAGTATCGCAGTTATTCATGCTAACCTTGCCAGGCGTAGATTTATAGTTTAGGGTAATTTTAGTGCAGTTTTAATGCTTTACCTGAACACGTATTTTTAGGGACCGAGCGTGGGGCCTGAAAAGATCACAAAAGTGAAAGCGTTTAGGCTATTTGGCAAAAGTCGGGGCTGTTCGGGAAAGGTCGATAGGGGCGGAAGGACTCATCGGAAAATGCGATGATACCCAGAGTTATAGAGTTGACGTCGAAGCGAGCGGAGCGTGTTGTAGCGAGCAGAAGTTGTCACTGCTTTACCTTTTTAATTTAACGAGTGTAATATTAGTTTAAATAAATTATTTTAGTTCCTAACCGATTCAAATTAATCCTACAAATGTAATATTTATTAACATTGGTTTTCAAAGTATTTACCTTAATTTTATAAGATTTAAAAGTTAAAAAAGAAGAAATATAATAAAATGATAAAACTGTAGAAAGTATATTTTAAGAATATCCATTACGGCGATATTACAAAACTGTTTATTACAAATAAGTTAAAAACAAATATGTTACAGATAAATTATCGTAGTGACACAAACATTCTCTGCGTGGGTGGAAGCATAGAGAAGATTTCAGGATATTGTTCTTGAATTTTTTGGAAGTGATCACTCGAAGGCTTGCTTGCAACCCCCACCCCTAAAAAATAAAATAATTTTTTCTACCCTTAATAATTTGATCAAAATTCTGAAAAAAATATATGATATGGAGGAGGTAAAGTAGAATATTTTCGTTTTTCTTCCTCTGAATATCTTAATTAATAACCGAGAAAAAAAATGATACAGTTAAGGGTATTTACCGTTGGGTGATTATCTTTCAACCTAAAACCATTGTTTTCCACACAATACCAATAAAAATTGTGGCCGGGGCCGCTGGACCATTCTTATCCTGCTAGGCCCTTTGTCTTATTAAACTTTCTTGTAACTTCAACCAGCTAAGAAATATTTGCTCTGACATTTATGACATTTAAATTATGTATATAACGTAATTTTGCTTATAATAATTTAAATATATTATAAAATATATACGTGCATTCGACGAGCAATGCCAAACTTTATCAATTTTTACCGAATGGACCTTTAAATTGGTTATACAGATTGTCTCTCTCTCTCTAAAAAGTCGTTTTCTTTCAAAGTATTACCACTTGTTGTACTCCTACTCTTTGACTGTAAGTTCGATTGAGGAATATTAAAGACATGATATTCAAAATTTAATCGGAAACAAGATATTGTTACGAGGGTGACCTCGTACCTTAAGCATTGCTATACGAAAAGTACTTTCTTATAAAAAAAAACGTCCTCCTTTATCAACGGAGGAGGAGGACTTGCCTGTTACGCCCACTTTTCATGTTTCCAAAACGATGCTGCAACCAAGACCACTCGATGTATCGTTATCTTACAACAGGCTTGGCAATTAACTGGCACGATCCGAGGCTTCCTCGAAAACTTCGCCCCCTTGACCCGGCCGCGCGTCTCGCTCCCCGTGACAGTCAAAGTTCTCGAGCTACCTCAGGCCCGTGCTATATCAACTGTGCATGGCGCATTAGGGCGACTACCTTATCAATAGATTTCCACATCACCTATGAGCTACTATTGTCGATACGTTTTTTGTCAGTGATATCTCCTGTAGGCCTATTCCACTGCATTGCATGATAATTTTCAGTCTTCATAGTTTCAAGTCTTCTTCATCTCCAAGCAGGTCTAAACGTGCGCGAAAATTTAGTTTTCCTAAATGTCAGTAACACTGACGAAACACTGCCTACAAGAATAACTTTTTGTAAGGGTAGTTTTACATTCTAATAAAAAAGTGATACTAGAATCAAAGTCGAACAATAAGAATCAAACAATCCTTACAAACATTTTACTTATAATAAATAACGTATGAATGGCATTGGTGCGGATTTAGTTGGCTTTAACATTTTTATAGCTTCGAACCTCTATACTCATCATCTTCTGCTTAGTGCGCATGCCGCATACGTCCAAGCACCCAACCGATTGGAGTTTAAACCGCGCGTGCTTCGAAAGTCACACCTTCAATTTTCAATTGCTAATACTTATTTTGAGAAAAAGAAGTCTCAACATGCAAGGAAATAAAGGTCTTTTTTATTTGTATTACATGTTTCTAAGTGTTTAATATTGTTTAGACAACTTATATATAACATACATGCCACAGTGTAGTTAATAGTTGAGTTTACAAGCAACTGTATCTCGAATTTTACTTGAAATGTGACATGTTTTAACTGTATCGCCGCATTATGAAATTCGGATCTTATACAAGAAGGCCAAGTAAATTAATAACAAGATGCAATCGCAAAAGCATCTTCAGCTAACATTGGCAATAATTAAACCTTATGTTGTTAAATCTCCCTTTGTGCTTCAGGTAAGAAAACATAACCTATATTTGGTATGTATCTTCAAGCGTCTACACAATTGCAAGTACCTCAAAACGTAGTTTTCAGAAGTACTGATGCTTTAGATTTTTAAAAATTATTGTCATATTGTCGTTTGAACACTTTATAATTTACAGAAAATTCGGGATGTAATAATAGAAAATAATTTCAAAATTGTCAGATCACGTAGGACTATAATTACATCAACAGAAGCACAGTTGTTTTACGAAGAGCATAAGGGCAAATTTTTTTATAATCGTCTTGTGACATTCATGTGTAGCGGTCCATCCGATATTCATATCTTAACTAGTTATGATGCCATTCTGAAATGGAGAAAACTTATGGGTCCGACAAAAGTTTACAGAGCACAATACACCGATCCTGAAACAATTCGAGGAATGTTTGGTCTTTCAGATACAAGAAATGCAACGCATGGATCAGGTACAGAGATTTTCTTAAAACATGGTTCTTGTTTTCATACTGTAAAATTATCTTTTTAGATTCTATACAATCCGCAGAAAGAGAGATTGCAATATTTTTCAAGGATTTTAATTATAAAAAATGGTATGAAAAGGAAGAAAAATACTACAATTTAGGTCAACTTCATTTTGATCCAATAGCATTTGTTCACACCATTAATAAAAGTTTCACGCAAACTTGTAAGAGAAACTTGTAGACTGATGAAGTAATAAATTTTAATTGAAATTATATTTACAGTAGTCTATAAAATACATTGTCTAATATTCTAGTCACTTGTAATCTATTATCATATCTTGTTGCATCTCAGCAAGCTTAAATTATATTTCCTCATTTTCATTGTTCAATGTTTTAAAATATTCATTGATGCAAAATAAACGTAATAGATAAAAGTAATAGAATTTATAATAAAAAGGCGTTAAACTTTTTTATGTATAATGTAAAAATAATAAAATTGTTATTTGTAAAATAAGTATTTACTGTAAAGTTGTTATAGTCAGTATCAATTGTTATGACATCATATATTTAATGTCTGATAGTAAATCATAGATGTGAATATAGTTCAAGCATTAAATGTTCAAAACTCAATAAAACATGTGTTATAATACAGTATCTTATCAATTTTATGTTATACAGAATCCCTTAAGATTCCTCTGAAAATAGATATACAATTTTATTCAGCACAATTCAAATTTGTTAAAATATTTGTAGTTTTATCAACTCTGAAAAATGTAAGTTGACTGTATTAACCCTTATCGGACGCTAAGACCACAGCGACAAAATACTGTTGTCACGTGAGAGGTGACTTACGACCGTTAAGGGTTAAGAATACTAAATTCATCTGAAAATCAGCAAATCTTTTCAAGAATCAGTATTTATAGTAACAATTAACCCTTCGTTACCATGGAAGAGATATCTCGCTACCATTATGTCGCGTGTACGACGCTACGGACTAGATATTTCGCATCAAAACGGTCGTTACTCGACACCATGGACGAGATACCTCGCGTATCTTTTATCTGGTGCATCTTATATTGCGGAATTCATCTTACGATTTAAGATACAAACTCCAGTGTTTATAACACTGAGTAATAACTGAAGTTAGAAATCAAACCAAACGCAGAAATTCTCACTAAATATATATCGAATGAGTGACATTATATTGTAAATACCGAAGGATAGATATTGAAGCATAGGTACCGAAGGACAGATATTCAAGGATAGATACAGGAGGATAAATACAATACAATACATATTCGTTTATAGCATCGCGTAACAGAACTTGCGATGCGAGATATCTCGTCTATAGCAGCACGAAATAGAAATTGCGTCGCGAGTCATTTAAAAAACATTAATAAAAAATTACCACTCGCCGAAATTGAGAAAAAAAAAGTAACGGTTATAATTTTTAACTTTTTTATCTGCGCCTGTAATAAAAATTTGAAATATGCATTTTGTAGATGTAAGTTATAAGATCATTAAAATGGCAAAAATTGTGAGAAATTGCGATTTAGATCAACTGTAAGTCCAAAATCCAATGAAACTGAGAGAGTCAAGAGTCGCCCTAATGCGCTACGTGCAGTTCATATGGTACAGACTGAGGTGGCTCGAGAACTAAAACCGTCACGGGGAACGAGACACGCGACCAGGTCAAGGGAGCGTAGCCGTGTAGCCCTCTAAAATGCCTGGGAAAGTGCTATTGAAGCTTGGCGTATACTATACAAGAGACAGAAATACATATACTTTAGTATCACGTAAGAAGGAACCTATTTCGCGAATGTCGTTGTGGGTTAGCCTTGTTATAAAGTCTCAGCTCCCCCACTCGATCACCCACGACACGACGGATTACGTCATGAATATTCATATACCGGGAGACAAATAATTTGTAATTTGTCTCGCTATGAACACACTGTATTATCAACTAGAGAGTCCATGCAGAAGAGATGAGCGATCGTAGGAATGCGAGTAGGAGATTAGCCAATGAACGAGTCCTGTTGGTGTCATATGCGCAGTAAAGTTTTAAATTCGTCCTTCGCCAGATTCCTTCTTACATAGCACCAACTATACACAGGGTGTTCCAAAAATGTTGTACTTCCTTGAAAAGGTTGATTCCTGAGGTGATTTGAAGTAACTTTTTCCAGTGCGAAAATGTTTTCCGCAGCTTTGTTAAGGAGTTATTAACGAAAAATACAGACTACTCAGAGCGCGGATACAGCATGCGGATTCCGACTCGCGGGAGTTGTTACCAAGCCGGGATCATTATTTGATTTTTAATCGTTAATGACTTGAAAACAAAGTTTCTACCACAATTTTACTACCCTTAATTTTTATTTTTCCATCACTTGTAAACTCATCTCTTAAAAGGAGAGTTTTATGTAATTATATGTAATTGAATACTTTGCATTATATGTAATAAAAAATTGTTCGGTCCTTTTATTCTTTAGCGTTACAATTGTTGTCCAAAGTGGTTATGAATGAAATTAAAATAGTTTTACTGCACTCCAAACGTAATCGAAAGTTAATTATTAAGTATAAAAAATCTTATGAATAAATTTTTAATCAAATTTACATTTTCGAACATCCATGAACTGTTTGTATATTTCTCCTGTCTATGAAAATATTGTATTAATAGTTTCTTATATGTAAGTGCTTGCTTACGTACATATTTAACAAGCGCGGTTGATATGTATCACGGATCGTAAGTGTATTGTATAGTATTTCTAAACGCGAAGTGTTATTATTGATCTGTCGTCACTAGTCGGTCCTTATGGCATCACCAGCACCAAAATCGCCAGAACAATCTGAAAAAAATAGAAAATATGACAGACAATTAAGGTACAGAACTAGCAAAACATTTTTTTGGGGTTAGGAATTGCAATTTTCTTGTTTATCAAATCAGATCACTATGTAGTTGATGTAGTTTAATAGTGATTTAAAGTCTCTATTCGTGCATTCTATATTATACAATAAGTTTTATTAGATGCAATTTTTCTACTTTTATTAAGACAACGTTTAATACCTATGTATATAGATTATGGGGCGATCATGGACAAGCTGCATTAGAAAGTGCTCATGTTTGTCTTATAAATGCTACAGGACTTGGTACAGAAATTTTGAAGTCTTTAGTCCTCCCTGGCATTGGAGCGTTTACAATTGTTGATGGTAAAAAGATTATTAATGAAGATATCGGAGCAAAGTATGTATATCGTTACAATACTCACCACAATTTTGCGCCATATGAAATTAACATTATCTTACTAAATGTAATTATTAAATCAATTTGAATAGTTTTTTTCTAGAAGCAGATAGCGTTGGAAAATCTAGAGCACAAGTAGCAATGCAAATGCTGTTAGAATTAAATTCAGATGTTAGAGGTGATTATATAGATGAGGAACCTGAACAAATTTTATATAATAGTCCAGATTTTTTCAACAATTTTACAGTTGTTGTCGCAACATCACTTACAGAAAAGTAAGAGTACGATAAGTATAATTGCTATCAAAGAATTTGTTTCGTCTAAATGAAATGTGTAAAGCAAAACAAATTTTTAGGTCCTTAATTCTCTTATCGCAGAGGCTTTGGAAGCTGAATATACCGTTAATAGTATGCAGAAGTATAGGGTTTATTGGATACTTAAGAATTCAAGTGAAAGACCATACTATTATAGAAACACATCCAGATAATGAAACACCAGATTTACGTTTAGACAGGCCATTTGAAACATTGAAAAAGCACTTGGACTCAATAAATCTTGACGAGATGAGTTTCAAAGATCACTCGCATGTACCATACTTAGTTATATTATATAAATTCCTAGAGAAATGGATTAAGGAAAAAGGAGAATTACCTAAAACGTATAAGGAAAAACAACAATTGAAAGAAATGATAAAGGGAGGAATGAGAAGGGATGAGAATGATACAAAAAATAGTGAGGAAAATTTTGAAGAAGCTATTAAAGCAGTGAATACATGCATAGGACATACAAAAATTCCAGATAACGTAGCAAGTGTTTTGAATGATGAACAGTGTGTTAATTTGACAACTAAGGTAGAAAGAAATCTTTTGCTAATGATAGGACCATGTGTAATATGACTTTATACAGTATTCGGAAAGAGCACAGGCTAAGCATACTGCTATTAGTACTTGTCTTCCATTATAGCATTTTTTCAACTGTATATGGCAAATATTCTACCATATATAACTAATTAATAATTATAATTTTATTTTATAACTAGACAGATATATTGTGATTTTAATTTCGTTTTTAATTATTAACAAAATCAGAAGAAACGTGATCAGTAATGATAAATTACCATACAAAAGGCAGAAAATTGTGAATGAACTGTAACAGTTAATACCCCATATCCTAAAGAATTATTTGTATATACATATTCGTTACAGTTCGTGAGAACAGGTGAATAATACTAACTAGCTTGTAAGTAGATACGTTAAATGAATCGATTATTGCAATAGAACCTAATGAAACGAATGTTAGATATTCAATTGATTGAGAGTTATAAGTTCATGTTAAACTTGGTCTCCTCTCTGCTTATAAATTTTTAGAAAATTATAAAACTATGAACTCATTTAATAAATTTCCAGAACAGTTCATTTTGGATTATTGCTAAAGCTATAAAAGACTTCTGCGAGAACGAAGGAGGTGGATTATTACCATTAAAAGGTACATTACCAGATATGACTGCGGATACTGAGAAATACATAATGCTTCAGCAAATGTAGGTTTCGTAAGTTTCGTACTATGATATCGATATTTTGTCTTAAATATATACTTACTTATCTTTTAGTTACCACAAGCAAGCGGCAGCTGATGCAGAAGTAGTGTGGCGTCGTACGGTGCAGTTATTACGCCAATTGGGAAAACCATCAGATTCTATTTCCGAAAGAGATGTAAAGTTGTTTTGTAGACATGTTTCTGATATACATGTTGAAAGGGGAACGTGTATCGCAGATGAATATGATTCTAAAGTATTTGATGCGAGTAATATCGGTAATGTTTCATAACTATTATATTACAATGGTTATAAATTTATATGAGTGCGAACAGTCTATACAATCTTATATGCTTATTTTAGTGCAAAGTTTAGAAGATCCGGAAAGTATGATGATTTACTATGTTGTTCTTAGAGGAATTGAAAAATTTCAAACAGAGTACAATTCATATCCAGGTGAATTTGATGATCAAGTGGAACCAGACATTGTCAAACTCAAAGTATTTTTAACAAATTAATATTACTTTAAAATCAAAATAATAACTTATAGCTTTAGTCATTAAAACGAACTTTTCTTCTAGGCATGTATTTCGAAATTATTAATTGAATGGGGATGTGGACCTTTAGCAAAAGACGATTATGTACATGAGTTTTGTCGATTTGGTGGATCAGAATTACATTCTGTATCAGCATTTTTAGGTGGTCTTGCTGCCCAAGAAGTTATAAAGTTTGTTACAAATCAGTATAAACCAGTTCAAAACACTTTCGTATATGATGCAGTTACTTCGAATTCTGGAACATTCTTTTTTTAATTTTCAAATGTTAAATTAGTAACATACTTTTGTATTCAGTAAAAAATACACAATTTATAGTATACACAATTTTTGTATATATTATATTTAAACTAACTTGATACGTGAACCTTTCTTCATTTCAAGATTTGTGTAACTAACTTTCTCATAAAAATCGATATGTATGTATATGTGACAGAGGTATTAAAACTCAAGTTGAACGAGTATAATATCAACGCTTTAATGTAGTAATTAACTGATACACAAGTGATTTCGTTCTTATTTATAATAAACAACTATCACTTACAATAAATATGTATAAGGTGGAAAGCAAATTAATATTTTATAATACCTTATGGCCAACATTTTATGCAAATAATATTTACCGGTGTTCTATTCTCAATACAACATAATAAACTGCGCTTTGATTTTCGTATTGCTTTACTTTGTACGTCAACATCTTACATCACTTTAATATAATGTTTTTTATTAATATAGAATTAATTGTATCCTGAGTATGTTAATTAACCGTTAACTATGATTAACAATACTACAATATAAAACTTTGACACTTTCGCACAAACCACTTCAGCATTATGAATATATTTAGTATCCTATATATTTATTATCTTCAACAAAACTACCCCTTGTCCATTTAGTTTTTATTTAATTTACAGTTCATATTGATCTTCCGTAGATTTGTTTAATGACAGTCACATTTGAAATCCTAAGAATTGCTAGTTTAGAAGTAGTTATGCGAAAGCTTAACAAAATTCTTTTAAAGATTACAACAAACGCAATATCAATAATACGTACTTTGTACTTCGTATACACATATTGCACCAATAAATACATAAATACATATAGGATTAATAATAAGTTACTCTTATACAACATGGAAAAAGAATTAGCGATCAGTTAAATCATCAAGAAGTGGGAAAACATTAAAATGATTACAAATAATTAATAGCAGCAAAACTGAATTTATGGAATAAAATTAAACGCATGTTTAATATAGTCAAGTAGAAGAAATTTTACAGATTACGAAAAAATTTTTTAACAATTATTACAGGTACGTAATAATTGACAACACAATTTGTTACTGACCGACACAAAGCGAAAGACAACACATTACAAATAGAGGAACATTTAATGTTTGTAGATTTGAGTTTATGAGAAAAACACCAGTAGAGAATAACAACAAGTTTTACAGTATAAATATTAAGAATTTCATCTATTAACTTTCTTGTTTCTTTAAATCTGAGTCGTATAATTCATTAATTTCTCTTTTTGTCCTACAAAAAGTATTATTCGTTTGCATACTTTATAATAATATATAACCTTTCTAAAAAAGTAAATAAGATCAACTTGAAGCTATATTAGCATAATTACTTTTAAATATATCTACACATTGTCAGTAAAATTTATTTTGTTGCAGCTATTGACCTTTCCTTAATTTACTGACATTGTTTATTATTGTTCAAAAATATTGCCGAAACTACAAATTTCTTTAAGTAAATTTATGTGACAATTAAATATTTTTCAGAAAAATAAACCATGAATTTTCTTAAACTATACGACTCTGTATAACACTACCGAAGTAGATATGGAAAGATTTTGATAAGTATATATATAGATGCAGAAAATTTTTAAGGCATATGTCGTTTATAAGATCAGAAATATTAGTAAGAAGGAAGGCTTCTATGATTAGATTACAATGCTCTAGCTAGAGTTAGAATTACTAAAATCTTAGGCAACAAATAATGATGGAATATAGATAGATCTCGATGTGTAGTGTTGGATTTTGTTAAAATTTTTGTTACTTGGATTTCTTGTTACTAAGAAAATTTCTTATCAGTAGTTAGATTGATGTTGTTAGAAGTGAAAATTATAATCCATCAAACTCCTAACATATTACATGTTAGTTCAACAAGAATTATTACGGTAGATATACAAGCAGTAAACAACAGTATTTTTTCTTTAGCAATGCTTTTGTCAGTATTCCAATGTGTTGGAATTAGTATAAATATTATTTTTATGGTAAATCAATATATTACAATTATAATATACTACAACTCATTTATTTAGTGCGATATTTCAATTTGCTTACTCATAATAACATTCTGGTGTCACGCAGCAGCATAAAGTATTTTTTGTATTAAGAAATTGAATAAATTTTTATATTTAAGAAAAACTGGATATTTTATTACTTATTCTTTCTCCTTCACCATCCCCTACTTTTCATTAAGATACAGAAGATTTGTTTTGTTTAAAATAATTTATCATATTGAGAATACATACTTAATCTTCGATGCAGATAAGACATTTTAAATATTACTACTCTCAATAAATTTCCACAGTCTCGTATATAATTTTTATCACATATTATATTTTTCCATCTATTTCGTAGTAGATTTCTTCTATGCATCATTATCGGCAATTACAGCACCAATCTTTAAAATTTTATCATTTATAACTGAACTTCAATGATTTTAACTCGTATACAAAGTTTATTAGAATGTAAATGTAGTAAAATCATATTTTTAATATAGTTGTATTAGAATCATAAGAGTAAAAATGCATTATTTATAATAGTGAATCAATATTTTTGATAATTGTTAATGTTTCTTTAAATAACTTACAAATATTTTGTATGTCTTTATAATTTTAAACAACATTCCGCTTGAAGTAAGGTTTAGAGAAAGTGGTTATTCTTTATCGAAAGATTAATTAAATGAATAAGGAATAGAATACACAAATTTTTCTAAGTAATAACAGAAATTTTACATCTTTTTCTATAAAATGATAGTATGCATACATTAGATTGATCAAAAAGTCTTGCTATTAAATTTCAACTGTAAGTTTACAACAATTTTTAGAGATTTTTACAAATCGCTGATAATACATATTGAAATGTAAATTACAAGATGACTGTGTAATATTACTGGAAAAATTGTTCGTAGTTCGAAATGCTATTAGGTAACGTGAAACATTAGACCTTACACATTGTACGAGTATCTGATGAAAAAATTTATAATATAATGAAAGTATAATTGCAAAATTTGTGTTATATTTCTGGACTAAATACATTATCTACACGTAATATACCAAAATGGTTACAAAAATTTCGACTAACAACACCATAGATATTATTTGAAGCAAATTAATATTAATTAATAAATAATTCATATAATTATATGTTGTACACTTATATTTTTAAATGGAACCTAGTGTATGTACATGAAGTTATTTCTAAAAACGTTTAGGAACTCTAAAAGATATTATTTATATAAATACGTGTATTTAAATATTTATTAATGTCGACATTAGATAAGACAAATTTAAATTTGAAATTATTAATGAAATTTCTTCTGTATGTATAATATTTAAAATTACATTATAGTAACGCAAATTCATTCATATATATGAATTTCTGGTTTTAATAACAAAATAGAATTAAATTATACATATAAACTAGTTCCAAAGTTTTATAAACATTAGTAAATTAACAAAAATTTGTAGGCATTTAAAGTATCTTTAAATTATGTTTTCTCAAATTAGCCAAATGCTGTTTTGAGCAAATTTTGCGCAATGTTTGTACCACACTTTGCGAGCAAAAGGCTTGTCCATTTGGCACCAAACCCTGCTTGGAGCAGAATTTTGTCCCTATTTTTTATGAATTTGGTACCAAAATTTATCGACAAATTCCGAGCCATATGTGGAAACAGATGTATCGGAATTTAAGTGCAAAGTTTGCAGGCAAAATTTCGTGCCAAACTGGGGCCAAACCGTAACTTCATTATAGAGGGCAGGTAGGTCGCACTAAGTTTTTGCTCTACGAGTAAACCTTGCTGTAGGAGGAAAAATAGAATTTTATTTAAACTTCTAGATTATATAATTTTAAGATTCATACATCTTCAATAATTTTATTCCGTTTTTCCTCCTACAAGTAAGGTTTACTCTTAGAACAAGATTAGTTCGCTCTTAGTGAAACCGACCTGACCTCTATAACAAAGCCAAGGTTTGGCCTCGATTTGGTCTTGATTTGGCATGTGATTTTGCTGCAAACTTTACACTCAAATACCGAACCTAATGCGGAAGCAGATGGATCCGAATTTGTAGACAAATTTTGGTGGCAAATTCGTAGCAAATTGCTTACTGCATTAAACAATTTGCTCTTGATTTGCTTTGAATTTGCCACCAAAATTTGTCTACAAATTCCAACCCATCTATTACCGCATTAGGCTCGGAATTTGTCGACAAATTTTGGTGGCCACCTGCTTCAAGCATACTTTTGACACTAAAATGAGTGGCTTTTGCTCGCAAAGTACGATTACAAACATTGACCAAGATTTGCTCGAAGCAAGTTTGGCTGACTGGGATATAATCTTTTTAATGAATTTAATTCACTTTGCAGTGTTTAATGTGTAAACTTTCAACATTAATCCATTAAAACTTGATTAAATAATACAATATTAATTGTACATATGTGTTTCACAAAACAGTTATAGAATATCATTAAATATATACATACTTGTACACACTGATCAAATTATACATATTATGTAATAGTATTGACTGTTTAAAATTATATGAATATAATTTTATTTTGTATTGTGTGACATTTATACTGTGTTTGTTTACTGCTTCAGAGGATATAGTAAGTATAGAGCAGTGATGGGCACGTATGCCTGCCGCAGGCAAAACGCTTCCCCCACCAACGTCTCTTTCGTGCAGTGCGCACCTTTGCTGCGCAGCGGTGTTTCGTGCCTCCGTTTCTCCCCTCGTACGTCCGGCCATAGTCGACCCGAGCGCGGCTTATGCTGTTTATCCACGACCACGAGGCACCGGTGCGCAGCGAAGATGCGCACTGCACGAAGGAGACGTTGGTGGGGATGCAAGCAGCTCAGGGGCCCCTACCGTGCCCACCACTGGTATAGAGTGATTTGACTATTTAGTGCTAGATTTAAAATACCAATGTTATTTAAGTAGAATTTGCCACCTCCTCTTTCTTCATTTCTACATTTATTAGAAGTTAAAGGCATTGTTTCATTGAGTAGTCAGAGGAAATTAAAATTTATTTTAAAATCTTATATATTAACTTCAATGAGGTTATTTAGTTTTTACAATGACTATACGGATTAGAGATATAACTACATAGTCTTCATCCTTAAACATTAATGAGCATAAGGTGAACAAGTATACACCTTAAGAGTACATACAATAGATTTATGCATAGATACAAATATAAATACGTATACATTCTATATTCTAGTATACGTATCTTATACGCTGTTTTTCTGTAAAAGCATGCGTAAAATTACGATCGCGCGATACAAAGAGGAAATGGTGATAGAGACAATAAAAAGCAAGCATCCAGACGATGTGCAAGAAGCTAATTGAAAATTATGAAATTAAAAATTACTTTTACACGGAAAAAATTAACTTTTGAAATTTTGTTTTTATCACATGAAATTTGTATACGTTTTGTATCTTTCTTATAACGTATAAACTGCTTAAACTGGTACTATAAATACTATATAGTTACAGTAATTTGTTACATGTATTTTTTGCTGCTGCGCGTTTTCATATCAGCAGAAATTGCAATTTTATCGCACTCTGACATAAAATTATAGTGCTATGTATTGCATGGAATGAATGCATTGAAATAACCAATACTAATTGAATAACAGATGGCGGAACATTTTTTTGTTCTATTTATGTTTTCGCTTTTTTTGTTTACTTTTGTTTTCTCACATCTTGCCCTTCTCATTTTACGTACGCATACGTGTAGATACATTTAATGATGAATTGTCACACACATAGCACAATCGTACACGTGCTCGCGCATAAGCATTCGCAAAAATAAATCTCTAAAATAGTTCGTGCGTGTGAATTCTATTCTTTTGTTGCATTTTTTATTTTTTGCTTCTCTTTATAACTTTCGTTCTTGATACGAAGCCTTCTGTCGCTCTAGAAGCTTCTGAAAATATCAATCAGTTCAGTCATTCGGATTGGCAGAGATTTTGAGATTTTTTCAGTTTTATCCGCGAAGATCGAAGGATTATCTTCACTTCACTGAAATCAACGAAAATTGCAAAAGGGAATACACAGCAAAGGCTATCGGATTGTTGGAAATTATCATTCTAACTTTGTAAATTTGATGATTTCATACAAATTAGATATAAATTTATATCGATGTTTAATGTTTCGTATATAAATCAAAGATTCTTTTATACCATACAAAAAAAAATGAATTATATATGTTATTTTCAAGAAATGTGTAGGGTGCAAAATTAAGTGTGCTATATACAATTAAATATTGTTCTGTTTGTGGAATGGGTTCAATACTTAATTACTCTTTTTTGTAAAACCGCATATATAACATGGAAGTTATCTTGACCTTTTTTTAAATGTAATATATACTTCTTCACACATGAATTTTAACGAATATAACGACTGCTAAAACTTAGAAAAAAACTAGAGCAATAATTAAATTTAAAAAATATATAAATTTAGTTTCCATTTCACAGTATTCACTGCAGTGACTTAATTAGATATAGTTCGAGAGCCATTTATGTGAGAGAAATATGGTAGTCCCTGCTTAATAGATACAGATATGGGACTGTGTTCCCGAATATTATCAAGCGAGTTGTTTATGTGTGGACTGAGAATTACTGGGAGTTGTCTCTCTTTGTGTGTATCACAGATGAGACTGAGAAATATTTATTGAAAATGAAATGGAGAGAAAGATTCGAATAATTCCAAGAAGCGGAAAGGATAACTTGGATATTAAACAAGGACTACTATATTACACTGTATAAAAATACAAGCCATTTGGTGCTTGCATTTATTGTTAGATCATAAAATTTATAAATTTTTGTCTGTAATTTCGTATGTAAAGCTAGCACTATTGTCAGAATGTCATATTAAGACGTAGCAAACTTTTAAAAATTGCATAGAAATTAAATCTTACCTCTTATTTTTCCATTATTAGTTTGGATTATTTCATATGTTTTTAGCCATTATGTTCGTAAAAAATTCATACATGTAAAAATACATTACTCCAATGAAAAAATCAAGTTAATTTTTATAACATTTACACAGTTTTATCTGTCTAATATCAAGCGAGTTTATTATTGAATAACCTTCAACAAATAGAACATTTGTACCCCATTTAGTTCTAGACATACACATTTAACTGTAACACATTTAATTTTATGTTCACAAATATAATTTCACGACAAATTTTTTATGATCATTTACATTAGTTTACATTCTTAAAAATTACGAAAGTATTACAGATATAAAGTAATGTAATATTCACTTATTATAAGATAATAAGTATTCGTGTGTAATTTATATTGTAACGTTTTTACAGTAGAAATCCACATATTTTCACATACTAAGGGACAATGTAACTGAAGTTGAATGATTTTAGTCGCTATTCACAACTGTTCATGTTCAAATGATTAAAATTTAGGTTTAAATAATTAAATGTGATTGTACATTAATTTATTTGATTTTTGAGCTACACGTAAGTGTGTACACATTCACTATGCTTTACTTTGTTTCTGCATAATTTCTATTTTTATTCATATGCGTACGAGGCACATTTAGGTATTTACGATCGAGAAACAAAGTTACATCAGTGTGTGTTACCATCAGTACTCATGTAAGTAAGTGTAGTGACCTTCAAAAATATTATTAATTTCCTTAATGAGAGCTAAATTAAAGTTTAAATATCATTTAGAAAGAATCAAGTATTAACTAATTTACCAAATTTCTTTTCAACAAATGTTGTTTAAGTAAATGGAGTTCTACTGTATTATAAAGATGCATATACATCAGCAACATAATTTTTTGGATCAAATTGTTTGTTTATTTTTCCAGTGACCTTTGCTATCCAAATGAGTACTGATTGTTTAAGACTGTTGTTAATATAGTAAGATGTCACGCAAAAGAAATTTTTTTTCATAATTAATGGATCATTGGAGGATCCAGGATAGTGTATTATGAGATATCTAAAACTTTCTGCCAGGATCACAAAGAGTATTTTGCACATTATCATGTAATACGAAATAATGTGTCTTTGCAAGTAGCCATTTACGCTTAGCATTATTTTCCCTATCTCATAGACACGTGTAATAGATTGTTGTCATTATCTAGGTGCAAATCTATTTACTCTATCAGATTTCTAGATACTTAAAAATAGAATTTTTATAGAGGGTTATTCTATTTTCATTCGAGTTACTCTAAATACAATTTTAGAAGAGAATGGAAGTGTACATATATTTTCATAAAGAAGCAAAGTTACATACATTAGCTTTTTGATTACATCCTGTTGAACGTCCAATTTTGGAAATCTTTTACTTACACACATCGGGGTGTTTTATGATAATGTCTATTCGATAAAACGAAGAAGTCTTTATATACAGAAAAAAGTCCATTTAATTCCTTTAACAAAATATTTAAATTTACTTTGGTCAATGAAAAAAGCACCTTCATATTTTTTCTTTCATTATTTAAAATAAGAAACGACTGATTCCTAACTTAGTGGAGGAATGAATTAGTTTTAAAACATGAACGAATATGAATTATGAATAGAAAGTATAGAGTTTATTGGTTTAATTTAAGGATATTGTGAAACTGCCCTGTTAGCCAAATGCTGTTTCGAGCAAATTTTGCGTAATGCTTGTATCACACTTTGTGAGCAAAAGACTTGTCCATTTAGTACCAAACCCTGCTTGGAGCAGAATTTGGATCCTGTTTTGTATGAATTTGGCACCAAAACTTACTTAGCTTCAAATTCCTGGCCAAATGCGGAAACAGATGGATCGGAATTTGAGTGTAAAGTTTGCAGTCAAAATTCCATGCCAAAAATGGGGCCAAACCTTGGCTTCGTGAGAGAGAGCAGGTCGGTCGCATTAAGAGCGGACATAACATTGCTCTAAGTAAGAGTAAATGTCGGGCAAAATCGGAGTAAACTTTGTTGTGCGAGGGAAAACGGAATTTTATTTAATCTTATAAATTATACAATTTGAAGTTTAGTATATTTTCAATAATTTAATTCCGTTTTGCTCCTACAGAAAGGTTTACTCCGATTTTGCCCGATATTTGCTCTTAGAGCAAGATTAGATCCGCTGTTGGTGCGACCGACCTGTCCTCTATAACGCAGCCAAGGTTTGGCCTCACTTTGGCATGGAATTTTGGCAGCAAACTTAGCACTCAAATACCGAGCCTAATGCGGAAACAGATGGATAGAAATTTGTAAACAAATTTTGGTGCCAAATTCATAGCAAATTGTTTATTTGGTGTTATCAAATTGGTGATACATTACATTATATTGAAATATGTAGAACAAAGCACCTTCCAGTCTCTGTATCGTTTAGAGATAATATACGTTTAGAAACGCAAAATCTAGAATAGTTATCTTAGAATTAGTAGTTCTAAATCTCATCTATGCAATCTTCATAACTGCATTATTTGATTGACTTTGTAAGAATTATAAGTCAATGTCTAATTAAGTATTTATTCGGGTCATGTAATATTGAAAATGAATGTATCTTATATTTAGTGAATGCACAAATTCATTATTTGGACATTAGAACTTACTTTTTGAGACTAATAAAATCTCATTTTTGCAAAGCTTGTAAATACATAAAATTTGTATTCAAAGTTTCGAGTAGCAACGGAAGAGGAGTACGACTTATGTACAAAATTGAAAACATTATTATTATCATAGGTACTGACGGAGTTACTTATTGAATTAAATTAGATATTAATAACAAAATAACTTTACTAATTTTGATATCAGTCACAATGGCTATATTTTTGCACAAGACAATTTTATCAATTTTACAATTCAATGAGAGGTATAATAGTACATTTATTTACTTATTATAATGATTTAGAGCAACTCCAACAAAGGCAACCAGAAGATGATGACAGAACTACAATATAAAATATTGGTATACAACCTCTTTGACCATATTCTAAGAAATGTTGACACATCATACAGTACAATTCTACAATATTGGAAAATGTAAAATAATTAGATACTAAAAAACCTATATTTTAAAGAAGGTATCTTAACAGAAGCACAAAACCATGAAAATATTGTACATCTAACAATCGGTTATTTTAAAATAAACGTATACCCAGTTAGCCAAATGTTGTTTGGAGCAAATTTTGCGCAATGTTCGCATCACACTTTGCGAGTAAAAGGCTTGTCCATTTGGTACCAAACCCTGCTTGTAGCAGAATTTGGTCCCTATTTTTTATGAATTTGGCACCACAACTTGTCGACAAATTCCGAGCCAAATGCGGAAACAGATGGATCGGAATTTGTAGACAAATTTTGGTGGCAAATTCATAGCAAATTGTTTACTGGGTACGTACACTATAACTCAAATTATTACTTTATAATAGTTTTAAAAGTAGAGAGAACACAACATTTCTATATTTCAATCTCATTTTAAATAAACCTTAAATAAAACCTTTTAAATAATGTCATATCGTGTTTATTTGTAATTTAATGCCTGCGATATAATTTAAATGAAAATTTCGAATCAAAGTGATTATACTTAAAAAAGAAACTTACACGTAAAGTTAAACCTTGAAAGAGTCATCAATTTTATTGTATGTCCATTGCACGTGACTATAAAGTAGGAGAAAGATACGTTGTGTACAATACTTTACAAAAATCAAATATAATTTCATTTTGAGCTGCGTATGGCGGAAATATTTTATTAAAGACTACTTCTCAAAAATATGTTGAAATATGTTATCGTTATTTGTAAGCATAATCAAACGTGATTAGCAAAGACGTACATTCTTGTGATGAAAGACTGTGCTTGTATATAAGTAAAATGAAATTCCTATATTCAATACATTCTGTGAAATGACAAAGAGTGCAAGTACATATAGTACATTTTCTGTATAACAATTAGTATTTCGCTAATCATTACATTTAACCGAACAAGTGAATTGGGAACACTACTACAGACATGTTAAACGTATCAACAATATCAAGGTTGCAACGTTGGATGAAGCAGATTCTCGGTTGTAACTATAAATCGAAATAGTTTTTCTGAAATCACAGAGTGCGGATCGCTCTGCCGGTCTTTCGTCGTACGCAGCACACAAAGATCAATATATCCAAAACGTAACAAGCTTTATGTTTAAAACCGATCCGTTTTATGAGACGGAGCGACTGGACTAGTCTTACAGACTAGCTTGCGGTATGCGCAAGCGCCATGGGCCCAGTGACCCTGGACCATTCCGGGAACCGGTCCAATTTTAAAATACCACTTTTCCTTATCACCTACGCTTTTAATTAAATGACATTCACGTTCATAAAGAAATATGTATGTTGCTTATTTCCTAGGTTTTGCCAATTAAAAGAATGATTAGATCGAAACGACATGATAAGAGCGAAATTAAGAAATAAATTTATATGAGAATTCGATAATACAAACTAATTAAACGGTAAAAATTATGATTTAGCTATATATTTCTTCATAAAATCGTCATACATATTCCTTATGATCGTAATGCTTTTTACATGGGGTACTATCAGACTGGTTCCCGATTCTCGTATGTAGATGATACGGTAATACTTGCGTAACGGCCCAAGGCTTCACTGAGCTTGTGCACTCGGATCGCACTGCAACAGTCGCACAATTGACGGGTCATTCTTTGCACCCTCTATAAATTCGTCAAGCGATAATATTCCATCCTTATTTTTGTCCATTTGCAGGAATATTTTATCCGTTCTTTTTTCAGGCGTAGACTCGTCTTCTGGCATTTTCATCACGGACCCTACCATTTTGTAGATTGCCTGAAACAAATAAATCCTCATGAAAGTGATGTAATCAAAATGTTCGGTTTAGGTAGTTATTTTAGGTAGCATTTATGGTTGGCATTTTATCGGGCCTTCGTTGCGGCATAGGTTGGCCAACCGTTAGAAATGTCGCCTTTTTTGCAGTTGGGTCAACAATTATGGCCAATGTTGGGCTAACGATCATACCCAACGTAGGGCCAACGATCACGCCCAACGTAGGGCCAACGTCATTAAAATACGAACGGCCAATTGGGCTCGCTAGCATATTATTTTGATTTTTTCTTTTACGGTTGTTTTTACAGTATGTCATAAATAATACATAATATATAATATATTCAAACCCACGTCGGACTTAAACCTGGACCGACTGTGTAGTAACTTGATAGGCTATCACGGAACCTACAGAGCTGTCTTTAGTATAAATGCTATGATTTGGGCTACTAGATACGTCAAAAATTTTATATTGAAATATGTAAAAAACGAAGGCCCATTCTGAAGAAACCCAAAAGGGTTACTACAGGATTACTAAGTATATTACATGAACACTACTCGTGCCTTCCCGTTAGAAAATGAAAAAATTAAAGAAATAATTAAATTCCAAGGCTGCAGCATACAACAAAACTTTAGTGGGCCAACCATTGCGCGACAGTAACAAACTGAGAGTAAGTTAACAAAAAAATTAATTTGGAATATAATAAGTAACAAGTTTTTAGTTGTAGCAACGTTTCTAATGTTTGTAAAACGATACTTAAATGTTGGCAGATTATCGTTGGGCGATGTAGTATTGTCGTCGTAAATTTCACGTTAATTCAGCGATTATAATAACTCTAGGTCCAACGTTGGATATTCGTTGGCAAATTTACATAATTTTTCGTCGTAGGCCCTATGTTGGGGATTTGTAGGCAAAACCACTAACCATGTCCCAACTAACTCCCAACCGTTTGTCAACCATAAATGCTTCTAGGGTACATTTAATATACATCTTTATTTGTATTACATTTTCAAGAACTTTAACCCTCAGTTGATATGATGACATGGGTATAATCCAAAGGTAATAGCAATTTAATTAATGCTCACGATTTGAAACAAAATTAACATTTGGACGTAATACATAAAGTTACATAAATTCTATGTATGTCAAAAATAGTATAGCAAATCTAGTTTCTTAGCAGTCACAAAATTACCGATCTGATCTGTTACGAGTCCTCAGAGATCCAACAACGCAATCAGTCAAATTTCGCCGACATTGCGCAAGATTTACGCAAAACGACCGCGGTTGGTCTACCCATCCGTTTTCGTAACTAAGTACGATACATATTGGCAGCAGAGCCTGATAGCAGCAGATTTTTGTCAGATGCCACCATCTAGCGACGATTTCAGTGACTCGCTAATCAATCTGCAATTTCTACACTTTCAATTGTTACGATAGAGGGCGCGCACTAGGTTTAACGCACTCTAGGTTTAAAGAGGACTAAAAGCGACTATTTTAATTATAATACATTATAATACATTAATTATAATTTAAATACATTTCTGTTTTTTTCTATAAAGTAATGAAAAATAGTCGTTTTTAGTGCTCTTTAAACATGTAAATGTACTACTGTATTTGCTCGCCCTCTGTCGTTGTAATTGAATTGGCTGGAGTTGCAGTTACTAAAATCGTTGCTAGATGGTGTCACAGATATTTGATGGTGTAGGGGGCGCTGTACCAACCGTCCGCTGCAAATCTATTGACTGCGTCACCTAGCAGACTCTGCTGATTTTCTGCCATTGCGTATTGCCCGGTTTGACTGACTGGGAATATATCCACCAAGGGTTAAGCAAATTTTGCTTCTTGATCACGAAACAACTTTGATTAGTTTAGTTATGCAGTTTAGAATAGAAATACTGTATATTTTGTACGTACTGTTACAATTTCCATCATTTCTTGCCGCGAAATGTAGCCGTTACCATCAAGATCGTACATGCTGAAGGCCCACTTCAATTTCTGTTCCAATTTACCATGAGATGTAACACTCAGAGCGCACAAAAATTCTCGGAAATCAATTGTGCCATCGCCGTTCGAGTCGAATGTTCTGAATACATGTTCTGCAAACTACATATTACATGATGTCAGCGTTATGTTAAACAATTAAGAATGGTTTCAAAATTCAGTATAAGCTGTATAATTAAATGAATTCCATTGCTCACTCATTTAATGAATGAGCTTTTTAATGGGCTTTTTAATGTAAGTATAGAAATTAAAAAAACTAACTTTCTAGATAAGGGATTGAGGAGAATGTTCCATTGGATATGTTTTTCGTTAAAGAATAATACACATACAACGTATTACATACAAGTAACGTATGTATAATCTGTATACGTAACGTTCAGGAGGAGTCGAGCCTTTTTGCATTTTTATCTTCCTCTTCGTGCTGTTTTCTGTACGCAGGGTGGGTTTCTTTGAAACCATAGTAGCTATCAATCAAATTTTTTTCAATTAACCACTTGTGCTACGATTTAACTTTCGGTTGCCGTGCCGCGCTCTACAATATAACATGCGGTAAGGCGTTACATTGACGCCACACCGCGTCTGTGAGCTCAAACCTTTAAGCAGTGCCTTAGCGCGTTGGTAGGGTCTTACATAAAGAATTTTACACGGATACGAATGAATATTCACAACAACAATAACATTTTATTAATGAATAATCTACTTCTGTATGGTAAATTTCAAAACATTTTGGAATATGTAATGCCACAAGGCATTCCTTGTACTCCCAAGTAGTCTCGCTGCTTTTTTTTATGTTTGGCGCACACTTTACACCGTCTTTGAGGATTTTTTTTTAGCTTCTGGGGGTGGCATATTCCTTGGAAAATGGCCCCATTTTTTTATTGTAATCGAAGTGGTATATCACTAGCAGACAGCCTTCCACGCTTTGTGTATTCAGGCATACATACACTTTCTAAAATCTGTTCTACCACATCTAATCGAAATTTTGAAAACGTGTATTTTTTGCTTTTTGGTATATTCGATGTCTTCGAAAATGTCGTGCACTCTGAAACTGTAGCTCGAATAATCTAACGATCTAACTGTTAGCCGACGTGACGAACACGTCGTTTTTGTTTCTGCGACAAATGCCTATCGACATGGTATACACGTTGCTGGCGACTTTGGAATAAAAGCATCTCGACGTGCGTGGCACGTCTTTATAGCGCAAGTGGTTAAATGTGTGTACAAGAGATTTTTCTAAGAATGGATACACCTCAGCATTTTTGAACATAATATTATACAATACCTCGTTGGGATAGCACCTGTAGAACTGAATAACATTTACTTGAAGCATTTTTTGTTATTATGCACAGTTAAAGTGACGATGAAAATACTCGAGAGAAGGTTTGCGGAGACAACGAAAGTAGTGATGGGTGATAAAGGTGCTGCTACCGATTATCGATACGTTATCGATATCATTTTTTATACTTAACGATATATCGATAATATCGTCAAGATGTCGATAGGATGAATACAGAGGAATGATTTAATTAGAATGCAACGCGTAACAAAATTGTCACTCCGAAACAATTTTTTTAAGTTTACAAACTAATTGTTCACATGGGACATACTTTATTGTTGGAGGATGGTAATTGTAACAAATATTGGATTCCACGTTTTGCACTTGTTTATAAAATTTGAAATTGTAATATTACAATTACATCTAGATTACAGCCGAAATTCATTAACATGCTCTCTGTAATAAGTGCAAATAAAAATAATTAGTAACAATAATAGGTGAGAAATTTGTTACGCGTTGCATTATATTTTAATCATTTTTACCTCTAGTCTGTATTCGCCTTAACGATATCTTTATCGTCAACATTTCGACAATATCGATATTTATCCATAACTTTATCGTTAACAGCACCTCTAACGGTGATACAATACCCATATATCGAATATTGCCACTTTTTAATTCAAACATCGATATTTTGTATCGATACTTAATTTGACGATATATTGCAGTATCGATACTTAGTCATTGATATCGAAGATTCGATACAACATATAACTTTCCACAAACTTTCTGATTAGTTGATTTCTTGCTGGAATGGGAACACTGGCAACTGAAAATTCTGAAGGCATTCGAAAGCGATAATGGTTATTTTGAATTTTGTGTACGCGTCGAGTAAGAATAATAAAAAAGATTACAATATTTTGTAGCCTTCAAAAGTGATAAAAAAAGACTAGTATCACGTATTATTCATGCATGCAGTCAAAGAAATAGAACCAAAGCGGAGATTATTTGCTCGAGTCACCAAATATTAAAACGAACGCCATACATGTATTTTTGCAGTTTCGAAGCTTGCATGACAAGTATGCATGTTTTTCATTGGTTTTAATTCTGTTTGTATTTGATTTTCAGCATTGACTTGGAAAATTGGTGTATGCGAGTGTGATGAACTGCTTCCAGCCAGTTTTTATAACTGCTTTTAAATATTTTAGATAGAAGATTTTGAATATTATTTAAATCAGCCACTACTTAACACGACAGATTGTCCAATTAAATTTTGGAGTCGTTCGAATTATTGGTCGTTGAGAAAACTGGCTTAAAAATATTTAGCCGTACTTGCAACGGCAATGTCGATTAAACGGCCTTTTTCCGAAGTGGGCAGAATTCTGAATGAATCGAGAAATCGCCTAAATAGCGACCATTTCCAACAATTGATAATTTTGAGATCCTTATGAAATGAATTCTTGGGTTTGCGGTTAAGGCCAAACTTTAAGTTAGGGAACCAAAAATTTTGGACTTTTTTAGAATGTAATCCCGTAGATTTTTACGAGAAAATACAAATAATCCAAGTTTTAGTATTAGGATTTCACTGGCTCAAAAGTTATGCGTGCTTAAAGTTGAGCGATTTCAAGCGTTTTTGACAGGTAAGGACGCCGCCGTTAAAAACACTTGAAACAGCTCAACTTTAAACACGCATAACTTTCGAACCAGTGAATTCCTAACAATAAAACTGGGATTTTTTGCATTTTCTCGTCAAGATCTGCAGGATTATATAAAACA
>CM052114.1:4955597-4981923 GCA_028454245.1 Halictus quadricinctus | reverse complement strand
TACAAATAAAAATTATGAAATTATTAATAGGAATTCAGTAGATTAATAATATAAAATTGTATGCATTTTGTATATAGCAAAGAATGAACATAGAGGCTATTTTTCGAGATAATTAACTTCAATTTATTTGATACGCATGCCATCGGATGGGAACCGGCAAATATGACGGTGCATGACTTACCGTTTGTATTTGTCGTAAATACCAATCCATGCGTAGTTATTTATATGAAGAGCAATGGGATTACAAAAATGTTAAATACAGGGTGTCCCAAAAATGTTGTTCTTCATTAAAAGGGATAATTCCTGAGATCATTTGAAGTAACCTTTTCCTTTGCGGAAATGCTCTCCACGGTTTCGTTAAGGAGTTATTAACAAAAAACACGGACCAATCAGAGCGCGGCTGTAGCAAAGGGATTCGGTCACAGCGGCAGGTCCCGCTGAGTATGGCGTTGGCATTGGTTGAACCGGAATACGCCCGCTGTATCTTAGCTGTGATTGGTCTGTGTTTTTTGTTAATAACTTTTTAACAAAGCTGCGGACAACATTTTCGCAAAGGAAAAAGTTACTTCACATGGTGTCAGAAATCAGCCCTTCCAATGAAATACAACATTTTTGAGACATTCTGTATAAGAATATGGGTGTGGTTATAACTTATTGAGTCACTATTTGTTCGTTTCATTTACTGTGAACGATTCCATTTCTTAAATAATCATTCAGGAAGATAGTTAAGATATGGTTTCCAGATATTACAGTAGATTGTTATTTACTAAAAACAAGAAAGAATAAAAAGTATCTAACGATTATGCTGCACATGTGGTGGTAATCATAGAAGAAACAATTTTTTTCAAATAAATCCTTTTTTCAAGATAATCGATTTCGAAAAGTCTAATACGCATGGATTAGTAAAAAATGTGATTTCTTTTAATACAATTTCGTTTTCTTAAAAAATGATTTTATGTGTTGATTGTCTATGTTTTGTTCAAGTTAATAAATTAAACTTTGTACGATAAATGGTTATAAGTAGCAAATGCAACTTATTATTGAGTAAAGAAGGTATGTATAAATAATTTATAGCAAGACTCATTCAATGGTACTACCTATGCATATATTCGAATGTAAAAGTATTCGATGATTATTGTAAATGATTTTTTTCGTAAACGAATATTTATTAACAATTTCATGAAAAGATTCATGAAAAATACCCACTCGATGGTTTTATCACGAATAATATTCTGTAAAAACAGGGCCATTTTAATTTGCAAATTTTAATATTTCGAAAATTACGATAAATTTTAGAAACTTGCTTTTAGGAAACACCAGATGGCGGAAGTAAAGGTTCGCTTACTGTCCGTTGTTATGGATATTAAACTCGTTCGTTGAAATTAATCTATCAATATTATTTTAAATCGTTGACACATAGTAAGTAACATGTAAAATGATGCAATTTTCGGAAATATTACAAAAATATAACATTTCTTCAGAGCTACATACTCAAAAGCTTTAGTGCAATGGAACAAGAGTAAATTACAAGGTAGGATTTGCCTTATTGCTGTATCATTATGTTTAAAGAATTTACTATGCGCCATTCAAGAAAATCTAGCAAAATGTGGCCAAATTTGGAGTAGCTCACACACCGAAAATATTGTGAAGGTGTTAATCGTTAGGTTCTTAAGAAAGTGTAAACATAGCATTATTTGTCGACAAAATGATAGGGAAGTTGTAAAAAAGGTGGATGAAATACAAAATGCATAAAGCGAACAATTGAAAATCGTTAAAGTCGATATTTATATCGTATGCGAAAACAAACTGATAGAAATATAATTAACATTCGTGGAAAGAAATAAAACATATCTTATGTTAATTATATTTTTATCAGTTCTCGATCTCGATCCTCGGGGACCAATGCTGCCTGAACGGAAAGTTTGGTGTCGGTCCCCACCGATGTAGAGCTTAACGTGTAAAACACGCAAGTTTTGAACCAGTGAATTTCTCGCATTGAAACCTTGACTTTTGGCAGTTTTTCATCAATATCGATAGGATTACATAAAAAAAAGTTAAAAATTTCTGGGTTTCCAAGGTGAAGTTTAACGCTTTACAACTGTCCCATCATTTTTCCGAGAAATAATGGTATGTTTCTACTGTCTTAGAAGCTAAAGAATCATACCTTATCAATATTTTAGGTGTCTAATCTACCCAAAATTTCGCCACTTTTTCACATCTTTCCTCGTAAGCTTTTAACAATATTATGTTTTAGTACTGCTTTAAAATTTCTTTAATTTCTTAAAATCGAGTTTCTCAATTTAACACAATTTCCGAGATACATTTACAGATAAAAACTGGTCATCCTGTACGAGGGATAAGGACGAAGACTGAATTTTTCTTATAAATCGTTCTATGATCATCATAATAATACAATTAAATTACGCGAAACGTTTGTTGTAAACTGTCACGGCAAGACGGCTGTACAAATGTTCTTTTGAAGCGAGCATGTCTGTTCTTTTGTAATATTGTAATGTCTTGTAATCTGAAGTCCGGCGGCTCTATTTCGTTTCTTTCTCTCGTTGTATACGCTCAGTAATAAAGAAAAACGGCTTTGCGTATTCACGTTTAATTTGGATAGTGCCATCAAACGTAGTAAGTCCGATTTAGCTTACCGTAAAGTCAACATGTATACGTCTACACTCATACACATTCACACTACTGTAAAAGAAGTAATAATAGGTTAATAGCTCATATAGTTCTGGTAACAGTGAGAAGAGAAAGTATAAAGAATAATAGGAACGCGATAAATGCAATAACAGTACAATCGCAATAACTGAAATAATAATACGGTAAACTTGTATCGACAAGTCTCCTTTCCGATTTCAATGAGCTTTACGTATGTTGTCAAGATCATCATTCTGAACAACATTTCCCCATTCCCTGGGGTGTCATGTGAGGAGTGGAGGGAACCCTAACCCTAACTCAGACCTAATTCATGGGTTTACAAGTAAAGTTTTTTGCGATTATCTCGAAACTAAAGACGACCGCTAAAAACTTCAACGGGAAATGTTGTTCAGAATGATGATCTCGACAACATATTTCAAGGTCATTGAAATCAGAGAGGAGGTAGTACTTCGAGAAGTTTACCAATAATACTAGTAATATTAGTGAAAATAGTAATTATAATAACAATAATAATATTAATAATAATAGTAGCAGTAGTAGTAGTAGTAGTAGTAGTAGTAGTAGTAGTAGTAATAATAATAATAATAATAACAGTAATAATAATAATAATAATAATAATAATGATTACTATACAACAACGATAATACATTTAGAGCATACTGAGATTTATTATAATAATAATAATATTAGTAATGATGATAGATGCGGGTTTCCTCCATGCGTAACTCACGAACAAAATATGAGACCATTTTGATTGCTTAATCGGAATATTAATAAGTGTCGCGAAATATGTTCTACGTACGCACTAGTCTTGTAGCACGCGTACGCACTTACGGCCAGAATCCGGAATCTGACAAACTCTTCGACGAAGAGTATCATTTTAAAATTGTTCTCCACATCAACGGGCTTCAAAATACATTTCTATAGGGCCAGAAATTTCATGCCGTACTCTCAAAACTATCTCAACTATGAAGAGTTGAGGGAAACGTAAGAGTCACTGCTTGATTCGTAATTGAAAATTCGTGTTAAACTTACTATGTCGCACTCTGTTTAGTGTCTCTTAAAACGACAACGTACGCTTCTGTACGAATGAAAAACATAACACGATGTTTCGTAACGTATCGATCACCGGCCAAATCGTAAATAATATTATTGTTGTGCGTACGCAACACTGACGTTCCACCGACTGATTACAAAGAGATAACAACGAATGATCGCATCGTCGCGCGTCGGTCGCGTTTGACAGTACGCTACGAAATTAGTGTAACCGATAGGACACGCGATTACAAACCATTATGCCAGTTCCGTTCAGCTATCGCCCGTGAGGGCAGAGCATTTGGTTCTCCGGGTATAAGCGACTCGGCGGGCAACGAAACACACCTCCTTTCGATGGTTCAACCTATGACAATATTTTTCCCGCTGACGTCACATTGCCCTCAGCTGTGCCTGCGGGCATCGGTGGGCGCCACTTGCCCGCCGCAAGTCTTGCCGAACGGGACTGCATTATACAATTGGCGTCAGACAGTTCTCGGTAAGGCGCATTCGCATACGCGTATTATTTGCTTTTTATTTTATTCCCGTCCTGCAGGGGAATGTTCACTTCTATGTATAATTTTCGGTGCTCATCGTGTAACAGTGTAAAGGGTGCGAGACGCGAGCTCTATACATATACATGCACGTAAGCGCGTCACGAAGTACTATGTATGTACGGTATTTATGAAACAATATAAAACAATCGAACGAATGACACTCCAGAATCATTCGAATGATGCGCCGTCATCATTTTACCAACCCCGCTTGTTTATTGCACCGCGGTTTTTTGCCTAGCGAATTTTTAACAGTCTGTTTCGCGCTACAGTGCTCGATAAAATGTATAAGACACTTTATGTGTTTATAATAATTTCTATGTTTCGCACGTTTGAAGCAATGCATATTTTATATATCCTACCTTTTGTATACTATCTCTAGAACGTGTATACAAAAGCGTAGGTGAGTACCACCTACTCCGAAGAAATTAGAGAAATAAGACACTCAGGTTATTTTCTATGGTTACGATCTCTATCAGTAATTATTTAGTCAGTCAGTCAGTACTGAAAATTTATTATTTGGTAGTAGGGTGAACTTGTCGAAAAGGATCCTCCTCTCTGATTTCAATGAGTTTTAGATATGTTGTCAAGGTTGCTATTTTGAACAACATTTCCCTGTAAAGTTTTTGTCGATTGGCTTTAGTTTACGAGATAATTGCAAAAAATCTTTACTTGTAAATACATGGATTAGGTCTGGATACCTAAGTACGTGATCAGACGAGACCCGATACAACAAGTTGATTAGCACCAACGAAACAAATGCAGATAGTTGAACTCCGGGTGCTGAAAGATGGGGCTCAGTGGAGATGGCCTGGACCTCTGGGGAAGGAGGTATAGTGGGTATTCCTCTGGCCATTTTCTGACTTGGGGGGGGGATCCCACACTGCCCGGCCACACAACATCTCGGCCGGGTGTGCATAAAGGCATTCCTCCTCTCTCTTAAAAAAATACTTTAGAAGGAAATGTTATTCAGAATGATGAGTTTGGCAACATATCTAAAGCTCATTGAGATCGGAGGAGAGGATCCTTTCCGACAAATCCACCGGTAGTACTATTACATTTGTTAAAAAAAAAAAATAATTGGCCGATCAGAAAACTATAGTTGTACAAAGAGATGTCTTTGTGCTGTATTAAAGAAATCCTAATAAGTACGGAAAAACTGAAGAAAATGGAAGACTACGAGCTGTATTTGAACGAGGAAAACCAGCAACCGTTACGATTTGACTCAAATTCTGAGGGAATAACCCAAGAAGCTGATGTTCACACAAATTTAAGAAATGTGCTTCATATATTACATAAAAGCAAACCTAGTAAACGAAAAAATTTAATACTACTTGAACGGAGCAATACAAGGTGGCACGGTTGAAGTTTGCCCGTGAGTATGTTTATTGGATGGAGAAATGGAAAACAATAATTTTTAACAATGAGAGAGATAAAATCATGGCAGGGTAATATGAAGTGGCCAGTGGTGGGGGAACCTGCACACTGGTAGTGAGGCGGGGAAGAAGTTGCCCAGGCCTGGTTTAAGGAAAGAAGAACTATG
Organism: Halictus quadricinctus; assembly: GCA_028454245.1. Lineage (NCBI taxonomy): Eukaryota > Metazoa > Arthropoda > Insecta > Hymenoptera > Halictidae > Halictus > Halictus quadricinctus. Next base: position 4,976,127 of record CM052114.1, on the reverse strand, counting down.
TTTAAGTCGTCATTAAATGGGTGGTGGCAGTATAATGGTATGAGCCGGTATTGGACATTATGCACAAACGGAAATTAATTTTATATCTGGTCGCATGACAGGTTGCATGAGCGATAGATGTATCAAATTAATAGACGAACAATTAAATAAATATTTGGTTCATATTACGAAGGGTGACTAGATTTTTCAGCAAGATAATGCTGCTGTTATAAACGTCTTAGAATGGTCCGTCCGATCACCCGATCTACATATTATTGAAAATGTTTGGGGTGACTTAGCAATTATCTGTAGATATGGAAAAATTGGAACGCACGGAATCAAAACTGAATGAAAAAGTGCTACAAATCAATCCGAAAACGTTTGTTAGATGTCATACGAAAAAAAGGTGACATCGTCAAATATTAATGTAATATTGTATCAAATATATTCGTAAAAAATGTCAATGTTTTGTAAATGTCGTATAATTTTATGCAACCAAAGTCGGTTCATATTTATATTTTTTTTTCTCTAACTTTTTCACTGTGGGACCTACTTATTTATGTTATTGTATGTTCATTCTAGAATGTAGTATACAAAAGATAGTAGGATGTGCGTATATGTATAATGTGCAATTCGTTTCTTTCAAATATACGAAGTGTCTTGTACTTTATCATTACACTGTATCACTTCAACGGTATTCGTAATTAATCTTTGGACCCTGACTACCCGTTTTAAAATTCAAGAATATGTTCAATATGTATTTGACATATCGGATTGGTGGCAAACAAATTATGATAGAGTTTGAACATTTAATACTTTCAGTTGCGGTCCAAGGATTAAGAATGATGACAGCCATCGATGACTGGAGGTGCTCTGCACAAGCGTACGTGAATGTGACTTTCAGTTGATTCTTAAATTAACGAAAACCTGAATACGTTTTCTTTACAGTTATTCTATCACCGTGTTTGGAAGAAAATGGATTAATTATTTTCAGGTAGTATTGCATTCGATGCAATGTATATAGAAATTTCTGCTCGGTCATAATTTTTCGCATTTGTAAGTTGCAACACACACATACAATCCTAATGTATCATATAATTTTTAAACGAAATCTATACATTACAGTGCGGTATAAGTATTTACATAATCCAATTATGCGAATCATGAAATTGTTTGCGCGAGTAACTTATGTGACAGAATTTCCCTTACTTATAATAAATGCTTTCCAGGTTTGTACATAATTTCAAGAAGATTGAAAACTTTTGTTTAGATCAGTGCTGGGCAACTGCTGGCTCGCGAGTCACACGCGAGTCCTCTTCCCACTCCTGAGACCGCCCACCATGCTCCTATGGAGTATGGGAAAAGGGGGCGGGGGGCTAGAAACCCATATAGGAGGTTGTCTCCAGGAGAGATAAAAGCAAGGTAAGGAAATATGAAGTGCAGCAGAAAGGGGGTCACCGGGCGGATGATTGGTGCCGGTATCCCAAGTAGCATAAGGTAGTTGCAGGGGGGAGCTTCTCTCCCCCCTCGGAATGGTACGAGTGCGAAGGAAATGGAATCGGGTTCCAGGCACTCCCCCCTATTAGCCTAGGGCAGGTCATCGAGGTGGGATTAGTGGGTATATTCGGCCCCCGGCTGCTCCTTATGGGGTGTCCGAAGGTCCGGGGGAGCCCCCCCCCCCAAGAAAAATGATGGAGGAACCGTCTCACTGGTAGTGAGGGTCGAAAAGCGTCGGCGGGGAAGAAGTTGACCAGGCTTGGTTTAGATCAGTGCTGGGTACATTTGCCTCAATTGAGGCAAAACTGTCCTCACCGTATCGCCCACTGTCCCCTTTCAGTAAGTGCCGTTACCATGGAGAAAGGACGTGTTTCGCCCATCGCGAGTGCGTACGAAGGTATGTACGGAGGGGGAACGAAAACACAAGACACTACTGAATGCGACGAAGGTGCGTGCTGCACGAACGAAAGATTGGTGGGGTAAGTAAGCGTTTGAGGGACCCCAACCATGCCCAGCACTGTCTTATATGTTACCTTCGACATCGCATACATTCCTTTCTGTATATTCTTACAGACTTGAATAGTTCAAGTTCGAAAGTTCGATGCGTTTGACGCTCCATCACTCGCAAAGTCCTATACACACATTTACATTCCTTTTTTGTAGTCTTTAAATGTTATTTTCGGTATTTGAGCTGTTTATAATGGAGTCTTGACGAGGAAGTATCTTGTACTCGTGATAGATACAGCGTTGCCACGAAATATTTGTGCACTTCGGCAATTAATAGTGCAAAAATAATAATTTCGCTTATTTTAAAAAATTTGTGATCGAATGTCTTAATTTTCGTGAAACATATTTCAATCAATGAATGCAATTTTGTTGGTGTAAATGAAGAATGGTATAAATGGATGTGGTTCATTGGTACGAGTGAAGAAAGATTAAAGTTGCACTGTAAACAGTACAGTAAAGTACTTGAAACGCAGTAAATTGGTTTTGAAACGTTTCGAAAATAGTAATCTAAACAGATTAAAGTGGGGCACTTTATATAGTGCAACGTTATTTTCATATTCTGTCATCCTTATATTATTGTAATCAAGTAATATCGTGACGCGCGTTATTTTAATTACGTACACATGTATTATAGTCCTATTACAAGAAACAAAACAGAAACGATAGTATGTTGATAAACATACACACTTGTCACCTCATCCTGTCCATTGTACAGTATTCGATGGAGATAGTGCATATATATTTATATGAGTATATATAACTTTTAAATGACGCGTCTCGCAAGTAAAGTCGGCGCCGCAGAAAGTACAAAATGCTTTACACTAACACGTGCGTAAGTGTGCTATATTTTGCGAAGGAGAACTTTCGAAACTTTTCTGGTTAATTACACGGAATTTTTCAATCGACGAGATAACGAGGCCGTAATTTAAAAGAGTCTGCTATTTCTCAAATCTTGCGTCGGAACTTTTAATATATTTCTCTTTATTCAACATTACATTGCAGAATCCCACATATAATCCTCGTTCAATTTTATTGAACATTTTTTTTATATGTATACATATGCATATACATATATATATGTACACACATATATGTATTTAATTGATTCTTTTATTGACATTGAAGCTACCCATCCTTTCTTAGTTTTCGTGGCTGAAAATCAAAGAAGAAAGAAAGTTTTACTTTAGAATACCGGAACTGACAAGTCTCTGTTAACGTAGATGTGAATTAAGCCACAGAAGATCGAAAGAGTTTGAACTGTCACGTGATCTTGTGCAGTTTTAACTGCGACAGATTCGTTTGGTGAAACTTCACCTCAGGAATCCAGAAATTTTTAACTTTTTTTATGTAATCCTGAATATTTTAGCGAGAAAATTTTGAAAATTCAATTTTTAATCTTATGAGATCAGTACTTCAAAAGTTATGCGTGTTTAAACTCGTGCGATTTTCAGTATTTTTGACAGGTACGGGCGCAGCCATGTTGGTATGTACTCGGCGTCGTGCGTCGTCTAACGAGCGAAGTCACTAAATGGCAGTACAAACACACGGTGATGTTGATAACATAAATTTGCAAGCTAATTGGACGATACCTTGATAACCTGTTAAAACCTGTCAAAAACGTAGAAAATCGCAAATCTTTACACACGCATAACTTTTGAACTACTGATCCCCTAGGATTAAAACTTGAATTTTTGACATCTTCTCGTCAAAATCTACAGGATTATATAAAAAATTAAAAATTTCTGGTTTCTTGAAGTCAAGTTTAGCCATTCGTTTAAATAATATCATCGAATGGTTATAACTGTTCGTAAATATCTATTTTCCGTAACTATTGTATCCACAACCGCTTGCAAGTATTTGATTACTCGTTAAAAGAACATTAATCTTTTATTATAACCTAGTAATCTTGCACTTCAAATAATAATAAAATTTAAAATATACCAGATCAATGAATATATTATTTCAAGTGGTGCTAATAAATTTCGTACGGGCTGATCAGAATTTCTTACGTATTATTTAACTACGAAAAGAAAATTACAATGTTTAACTTTTTATTGCGAATCGGAGACGCCATTGCATTGATACGATTTATTTAGAAAGATGCCGAATGCAACATAAATATGTACACTTTTATCGTGTTCAATTACATAATTTGTTAAAGCAACGTCAGCCAGAAAGCAATACTTAATAGTGAACAAGTTGAACAGTGTTTGGCAATGAGAAAAAATATTCAACATCTGTTTGTTTCGACAAAAATCTATATCAAAACCCTTTAGTTTGAAATGTTTGTAAGTAAGACCTTTCGAACATGGTAAATAAGGTACCTGTACGTTGGAAACTAAATTAGTTGATCATATTCAGAGCAACTATTTAGTGAAAAATATTTATTATTGTATAATATTCCGAAAAGTATAACGACAAGATTTAATTAACGGCAGCATTGTATCATTCTTTTACAATTATGTATACGTATTCAGGAGCACTCTACGAAGTTTCAAACTTCACGATCCATTTATGAGTTTCAGTATGTCGGTCTAATTGAAATTTTACGAAACTTTTAAGAGGTAGAATCCTCTTTTTAAGAGGAAAAATCGCAAATACGATTGCACATAATTCGATTCGACAGAGTGTCGTTATCTCTAAACATTAAAATCAAAGATACGTAGCAATATGAAAGTGGCATAGTGATGCTGTTACATATTATTGGTATCTGCGAAGTACACAGAAATTCATAGATGAGTGTTATAAACAACATTGACAGCTGTCTTCTAACACACATAGATTATTAGACAAATGTATTACGTTACTTCTAATTCATCATTCGATATTTACTTTCCGTTTATTCACGATCCATCTGGAATCACAGCATTAATTAAATATTGATTTTTTAAATGTTGAGCAGCATACTTTGTGCGACAAAATGAGACTGGATTCGGCGAACAGTATTATCAATATATTCAAATGAGATGCAAAATAATTTAAGTATTCATTTCAATCTTAGTTACAATAACAATATTCTTCATGTCACTGTTTTTTACATGCGACGTTGTACCAATCAAGTTCTCCAGAAATTATAAAATAATAGTCTTTTTTTTTAACTAAATACGAACTAAATATTTCACTAAATATGTATTTGCAGGTAATAACACAATATTGAGTGTAACACGATTTTGTTGAATAATTGTAATATACTCGTAAGAAATTGTTGCACAAAATAAAAATTGTAAATATGCTGAAGATAAAATGATAATCAAAAATTAAGGTCTTCGTTATTAATTATTTTAGCATCGATATAAACAATAGATGCATCAAAAATTGGTTTGCGACTACATCGTATATCACGTCCTTCAAAACTTCGTTGAATAAGAAGTATAAAATGAATCGTTAACTGAGGGAAGCTTTTAAGTGGAGTTATCATGAACAGGGTGTTAAGAAATTACGTTTAAAAACCGTTACAGCGTGATTCTACACTTTAGGATCAGCGAAGATTTAGTACTCATCGGGTAGAACAAAAGTCTTAAAGGAACTATCGGTCTCGAGTAAACCGTTTTCTTAAAAAACAACTTCAAAGTTTTACAAACTATTTTATTTCATATGTCAACAGGATGTCCCAAAACGGTGTAAACGTGGAGAGGATGACTCTACACGAAAAAATAAGTCGACAGTATCGAATACATATTTTTCATTTGAAACGTCGTTTTTGAGAAAATTGACTTTAAAAATCCGTTCAGTTCGCATGCCTAGCGTTCTTCAGAAGTAGAATTAGTAAGTCATAAACGGACGCGTCAGACGTTTTTTATTCAATAGCACGCGTGTTCGCCGAATTTTCAAACTCAAATTTTTCGGAACGGGGGAGACAAATGAAAAAAATATGTTGTACGTTTTCTCATGTAGAATCACTCATTCTACGTTTATACCATCTTGGGACACCCTGTTGACATATGGAATAAAATAATTTATGAAAATTTAAAGTCGTTTTCTAAGAGAACGGTTCATTATTGATCCATGGTTCCTTTAAGAAGATTGTTTCTCTCGATGAGTAGAACACGATACCATCATTAAAAAGATTTGACCTTGAAAAAGTCGGTCAAGGTCAATTTTGCACCAAACTATTTTAATACATCTTCGCCGATCCTAAGGTGTATATTCACGCTGTAACCGTTTTTACATATCATTTCTTGTCACCCTGTATATAAGCAAATAAATTATTATATAATAACTTCGGTTCACACCTGAAAAATTTATATTATAGCCCGATGTTATAATTGTTTAAGCTATAATAATGTCTGCCGCGGTAAAAATGGTACGGTATGTGTAAGAGAAAAAATAAATACAAATTCTCCACCGTACTTTCAATTAGCAGCATCATATCGCATCAACTCTGATTTCCGATAAATACATTTTAATTAATTTAATGCATTGACTAAATTATTATTTTCTTCATTATTTTCTCAATTATTTATTGATTATTGAGTTACCGAAAAATTGAAGTTTCAATTAAAAAAGTCGTATATTTTATTATTAAGTTTTGTCAGAAATACAGTATTTAATGATCTCTGTTAGAACTAGAGATCGAAATTTCGAAGAAAGTTAGGAACATGAAACTTTTTACGTCAGTAACAATACTATAAAGTTACGTATAAATAATTTCATTAAATTGATAACCTTTAAATAATCTTGAAAATAATAGCGATATTTGGGTATTGCGTTTTTACAATAGGTTAAGGTCGAACTTTTAATTACATAAGAAAGAATAATAAATATCGTTAATTCATTCGGAATCATACAAGGTTTAGTTTCCGATTGAAATTCGTCAAACATATGATTTTAGAATACGCGTTTCCTTGCATCTCTGCAATAAAGAAAAATGAATAATGTGGTTGTTTATACTTTACTACTTTCACAAGAATTTCTTTAAGCAAATACACAATATCTGTCAATGTTTATGTTAGGAAATACTTCTTTTACCTATTTTTTATGCATATTTCAGCTATTTTGTTACACCGTTGTTCCGTTTCGAAAAGTTTGATTTAATCTTTCATTTACATGATTGTCGTTTTGTTTGCATTTGTAGAAAATTCATTGTACCTTATAAGAGGAAAAAATTCCCAGAGAAACGTTTTTCACATGTTTACGATCACTGACAGAAGTGTATATTTGAACAGAGAAAGTATATATTTTGAAGGAATTAACTTTTTAATTACGAACACTTACGGAAACGTAACGATAGACAAGCAAAATTGAAATGGCAGAAGTTTCATTAGAATCAACAATATAGTTTATACCAATATAGGCACCAGGACGCGATGAAGAGCTTAATTCCATCTTGGCTGAATTCCTCATATTAAAACGTGGGTTTTTGGCATTTTCTCGTCAAGATCTACAGGATTATCTAAAAAAAAAGTTAAAAAGTTTCTGGGTTGCCAAGGTGAAGTTTAACTCGATCAAGCGAAACAATTAACCATTGAATTGAAAAGAAAATGAATAGTTAGATCAACTCATCCTCAGTTAAAACGTCTTGACAACAATGTTTTATTAATTTCTGTCTGATAAAGGTATACCGGAAACTCGAGAGTATCGCGCGTATCAAGAATTGCTGCATGTCTGCTTCCATTAAAAGGGTAGTATTTTTTTTCCTTTGGAGTATGATTTTCGTCGCATAAACATGTTACAACTGCTGAGACGATACTGGTAAGACGATTTGTAATTTATCGAATGTTTGTAAGCAGTGTGAAAATGTTGGTGGGAAGGGACTGAAAAAGGATAGGAGCAGAACAAGAATAGATTAGTAATATAGTATTGTCTAGAATAAGCTGTCTTTTACATTCTAATTTCCGTTGTAGTCAATAGACAAACATAATCTGCACTTCAGATAAATTCCGTAGCCTACCAATCTATCTCGAATAGATGCCGCGATGAATGTACATATGCCATAAAGACTAGAATAGTATATTGATGGAGACAGTATTATCTTGGGCAGAGTCAACGAATGAATCGACTTTACTGGTTGAAAAGACTGAACCAGCGATGTTTATCTTCATTTTGTTTTTATAGCAATCAGGGAACAAGAATTCTCGCGAATATTTAATTTTGACAAATCTAATTGTAAAACGGGAATTGATGAGGACAGTGGAAACGATACAATTTTTTTCAATTTAGCAAGCAGCAAAGAGTCACAATCGATTTTTTCTTTGACTTCGCTATAGATTTTTTGTTTATGATAACTAGACTGCGGATTTTATGCATTTATGGCAAAAACGAGTTGGTATAACTTGAAACAGTAGAAACATTAAAACAGAGATGTTCAGTGTCTGCCCGTATGGGCAGCGATTTTCTTGTCCGGGGCGTACGCGGTACGGCGGGCACGAAGCCTAAGGCTGCATGTATTTGTCACACGCATTGTGACAGCTACGTGGCCTGCTACGGCACTCCGCTTGCCCTTAGCTTTGCGCGCAGCTGCAGTGTCGCCAGATGAGGGGAGGGAGCACGAATTGAGGGGAAAAAGTTACCCTCTCTCTGCCAGTACCGGAGTATGCACGACAGAGACGAAACGCGTCACGTGACCGGGCCGCGACGGAAGCGTGGTAGAAGGGGAAGTCAGAGTAGGGACACAAGTCTTGATCTGGCGACACTGCGTTGCTGTGATCATGGGCATCGGCGGGCGTCCTTGTCCACTAATAGGCATGTTGAGCAGCTCTGCGTTAAGACAATTTAACAATGTCAATATTTTTTCCTCAACGTATTAAGATTGTTAAAGAAGAGAATAAGTGTTAAAGAAGAGTTGCTTGCAATTGATTGCCAACAATTTTTATTTCGCCATAAAGATCTGCAGTCTAACGATAACACTGTCTGAATAGGCGATAAGTATTTGCAATTGAGGAGAGGAGGAGAGGATGATAGAATGAGTGGCGTAGAAAAATATAAAATTGCATAAATTGCAGGAATAGCATAAGTAGTTAAATTTCTCATATGCACTGTAATTATCTTTGTCGCTTTTACCTTGTTTCGTTAAATTTTTAGTCTGAATTGACTGCCACCTTCACCGTGGTATTCGTAGCGGATTCTATGAAGATCAGTAATGCGTTTTATCGCGCATAACTACACATGAACGATAGCATTTTATTCTCTTGGAACGAGTCGACTTCATTGTTCCAATTAGTGTTTAACGATACATTTACGTGTATGTATTCGAAATCCGTAAAGCAAAATGGAAACAGATTTGAATTTGTTTTTTTTTGTTAAGTTACATCAAGATATATTAAACCTCACCAAAATTAAAATGTAATTATTAACAACACTATTTGTATATATGGATCTTCTGTTCAAACGGAAATGACGATTAAATCGAAATTCTAAAACATTTTATAGTACAACAATATGTTATCATTATTCTTTATAAAAGTAATTAATAAAGTAAGCTTTCAAAATATTATGTAAACTAGAAAGTATCGAATTTTTTCCGTTTTAGTCGTTGATGTTACAAGACTTTTAAAATCATATTGTTGCGAGAAATGATCCGTTTTTCGAGGTCTATGGATTACCCGACCCCATCGCCGTTTTTGTTTCACAGATACGGTTATCTCATTCGCTTCTTTTTTTTTTCTTTTCTTTTCAGTATACCACGTTGGAAAATGAAAGCTGAGACGAAACGATGCTTCCGTAAGATATAATGCACTTTAGGTTTCTTTTTAAGCTTTATAAAATTCATCGACTCTTTCAACAAGGAAATTTATTATTTCGATTGTCATTGCTGCACTTTCAATTCTCGAACGATTACAACCGCTTTGCTCTGCAATCTCTTTGAATTTTATTCGAAATCGTGCGAAAGATTAAGGACCGAGTAACGAGATACCGAGATTAGTTAACGAGTAACATGTAGAACGTAATAATGATCTTGGTCTTGGAATGAGTATAAATCAACGTCGGCGGAAAGATGGTTTCGTTCTTTTTTCTTCTTTTCGTTTACTTTGTTACTTTCGCGAAGAATTTTACGCATGGGTTGTTGTCATTAGTCTACTCGCGATCCCAACAAACAAGAATAGGAAGCAACGTGCGCGTTTCTTTTTCTGATTTGTCTTCTCTGTGAAGTTCCATTGCTGCTTAATCTCAAAGGAAAACCAACATTGTTGATATTTTTTTTAAACAGCAAACGTGATCGATTTACAAAACTGTAGCGAAAAAAATAATCAGTTTTCTTCCTCCTATACATTATACCCAATAATTATATACGTATATACATTTCTTATTGTAATAGATTTAAAAGATGAATATTTGCGCAAGAACAAGTGCGCGTTATATGCGAAGTATTGCGTGAATGAGTAGGATGCTTCCTTGTTTGAAAATTTACTGAAATAGTGGAAAGTTTGATCGAAGCGCGTAAGAAGTGAAAAGAAGGAAAGTAGAAGTTATTGCTTCGATTTACTTTTTAAGAGGAGGCGATGATATGTATCTAGCCTAATATATACAGGATTTATCAGAAACTGTTACTATGATTTCAGGGCCGAATTAGCTAGGCCAGAGCTGTTCAACTTCTTCCCCGTCGCTGCTTTACGATCCTACTCTCAGTGTCGCCAGATGAGGGGAGGGAGCACGAATTGAGGGGACAATGGTATCCCCTCTTTGTCAGTACCGGAGTATGCGCGACAGAGTCGAAACGCGTCACTCGAAAGTTAGAGTGGACGCACTAGTCTTGATCTGACGACGCTGGTGGGAATTGCTAGTAGTGATAGAAAAGTAGCGGGTGAAATTGCCTTTGCGCCCGGAGGCGGGGACTATGGCCTCCACTACCTCGGGCGATGGAAGGAGACGTCGGATGTCGCCGGTTGTCATAAGCTGGGACTCGTGGCGCCCAGCTGAGCGACCCACGGGAAGGGGGGACACCGGGCGGATGACCGGTGCCGGTGTCCCAAGTAGCATAAGGTAGTTGTAGGGGGGAGATTCTTTGCCGCCCTCGGACGGCATATAAGAGACTGGGGTGCCCGTTGCGTCCAAATTGGGTTCCAGGCACTCCACCCTATTAGCCCCATCAGGGTGGAATTTTAATGGGTATATCCGGTCCTACGGCTGCCCCCTTACGGGACGTCTGAGGGTCCGGGGGAGCCTCGCGTATCCCCTCCCCCCACCCCCAAGGTTTAGCGGGGAATCCATAAACAGGAGTGACCAACTCGTCGAAAACAAAAAGAAACAAAGAAAGAGGGAAATCGCCTTTAGCCCACGGGCCAAAAGTTGTCCAGCTCTGAGCTAGATGAACATGATCCCAACGGCCTTGTTTCCGGATCGCGAATATACAGTTTGTATTTCGAATAATTTTGTAGCATTTCCGTAGAACTTATTTGTCAAAGTAACAGCGCGAAATGGCGGTCGCAACAGTTCTTCAAGTAAAAGAACGTAAAAGTTCTGAGCAAGAACTCTGATTAGCTGACACCTACCGTGGTCTAACTGCAACGAGAATCATTGAAATTCAAGAATAACAGTAAACGAAGGCAAATAACGTTGATACGAACCGTTCTTTCGAGATCACGTGCGAGCAATTATGCCCCGAAATGATGCACGCATATTTTGATATATCCATAGAACTACAAGTCTGTATGATGCAAGCGTTTCCCAAGTACTTCGAATGCACGGCGTGCATGTCGGTACATAAATAGCCGTTTCATGTTCGACGATTCGATATTAATACTACGAACCTCTCGAAAATGTCTGAATGAGAGGATATTTTAGAAGAAATTTATATAATAAAGTCACAAATTTTTAAGTACTCTAATGACAATCTTTGCTCAAGAGAAGAAATTACTTTTCTACTGTATCGACCTAGTAGTAATACGCGTTTGGTCGAGTGTTATCGCTAATAGTTGTTATAACCGACAGTACGGTCATTATAATTAAGTATCCAACACCATCACGCTCTCAAACAAAACACTAAAGACGAACGTATCTCTTGTTCGTAAAATAGAAATCAATGAATGAAAAAAGTGTAGAAAAAATGAATATTAGTGATTGAGTAAACGGATAAAAGATTAAATCACCATGGTAAACGCAGAGCCAGACGACAGAAACGGAATCGGTATTCTACTTCTTTTTCTACTGTTTGGTCTTGAAGAGAACCAATTGTGTTGTCCATTTTCCACAATAGATGTCTTTATGCCAAGTATTGAATGTTTCGCACTGGTTTATCACCCCCGTGTACGTTAAGCTACATTAACAGTAAGTTTAATTGTTTCTATGTAACGGAACGAATACGTAGATTAGTCGATCGAGACATTAGATGTAAATAAAGCTATCAAACACCTTCCTAGGAATAAGGGAAATAGTAGAATTTTACAGGCGTGCCGGCAAGCTGTAGCACAGGAATGGGCATTTTAGTCTCTTTTGAGACAAGACCGTCCCCACCATAGTGCCTACTGTTCCTTCCCAGTAAGCGCTGTTACCATGTAAAAAGGATGCGCTTCGCCTGTCACGAATAGCTACGATACGTATGGTGGGGCAACGAAGACACAAGATACTATCGAACGACACAAAGGTGCGCGCTGCATGAAAGAGAGGTTGGTAGGAGAAGCAGACGTTTGAGAGGCCCCTACCGTGCCCATCACTGGTGTAGAGCAAAACCGTCCCTACCATAGCGCCGTTACTGTGGGACAACGAAGACGCGAGACACCAGCGAACGCGACGAAGGTGCGCGCTGCATGAAAGAGAGGTTGGTAGGAGAAGCAGGCGTTTGAGAGGCCCCTACCGTGCCCATCACTGGTGTAGAGCAAAACCGTCCCTACCATAGCGCCGTTACTGTGGGACAACGAAGACGCGAGACACCAGCGAACGCGGCGAAGGTGCGCGCTGCATGAAAGAGAGGTTGGTGGGTGAAGCAGACGTTTGAGGGGCTCCTACTGTGCCCATCACTGGTGTAGCAGAAACCACTATACATATATATATCTAGAATTCAATAGTTTGACAATCGATTTCAACGATTTCCTTTATTGTAAATCAATGTATCAGCTGTGAACTATATAATTTATACGACCCTCTCTTTTGTAAACTAATTGCATGTTATTATATCCGCGACCCGATGTTCAATCTATGAGTAAAATTGAAAAAGACGGCGTTACTGCTACTTTTTTTTATCGAACTTGAAACTTCATAACCTCCACTCTACCATCATCGTTATCATTTAACTATTCGTCCTTATCTTCAAGTCATATACATTGGTACAATAAATGTCTCGGGTTCCCCTTTCCTTTACGGAATATTCAATCCGACGCATATTGCGAAATGATCTTTAATGATTCTCACGTGCACATTGTTACACGTATGGTGTTCCGCAATTGATAACATTTATAATTTAACAGGTGTATATATATAAATTGTATCGTATTCTATACAACGTGACATTGTGCATTACGTAAAAAAGAGTCTTCCGCGTGCACGATCAGTTAAAATCAAATACGCAAGCACAATGGTAACAATTGTTGGGGGGACTGTGAACAGTGCGTACTATGTTTCTCAGTAAACACGAATGTAAACACCGACGTGTTCGCCCTTTCAGACAAGCGTAAAACAAACGTACACAACGACGGAAGTTTCTACGATACAGATGAGTCTCCCCCACTTATCGGCATTACCACCTTGCAATTCGTTGTGTTATCATTTACCCATGAAACATCCTAGTACTTCGTCGTTGTTGTTCCAAGTTCACGAAACGAGCGAGAGTGGCTTCGTTGATTGATCTCGAAACATTGAAAAATCCCGTCGAATTACATCTAGTAATTACGTTTACCATAAACATCGATTTTACGATACTTGTCGTAGCAGCATCGGTTAACGGTGCAAATGCAATTTCATTGAACTGTTTGATCCGATGCCGATGTGCTAATGTAACTAGTGTAACGTAAAGCGTTGATCGTTGGTGTTGGTTTCCTCGGTTTTCGGAGTGTGTTCGAGGCACCATTATTCGGATGACTCGTTCGTCGGTGTCCTCCAAATGAGCCGACGACTTACGGGTTCAAGTTCTTCGGGTTCGCGTACGTGTGTACCACCCACCTCCTCAGAGTATACGCGGGATTTGTACCGCGTCGATGACGATCGAATTTGAAATCCTCGTACGAATCTTTCGGAAGCTTACATAATTCGGTGATTCGGTGATCCCACCTCAAGATAAGATTTTAAGGAGGTAACGATTTTGCTTTGTCACTCTTGCCGACTGTGTCTGGGAACTATACGTTTAGAGACAAATTCTCGACGAACTCAACAATAATTGCCATTTCTTTTTGCATAATCTCCTACTAAGAGAGTCATTTCGTATGTAAGGTATAGATGTGTTTGAGATTCTTTTCGAGGATGTTGCTCGGTTGTTTAGTACTGCATGAATGTCTTCTGATAATGGGACATCGTGGGGATGTCTGGTCCAAAAGTGAGTGAATTATGGGGCTAGCAGCTTCGACAGTTCCTCATCCTGAAGGCAGCCCTTTAAAAATTCTTCTTCAGTCAGCTCACCGTCGTTGTTTTCGTCCATCTTTGCAAAGATGCTGTTAGCTCTTTCTTCTGCAGTGTCCGTTGGTTTGTTATTAGAACATGCTCCGAGCATGTCGTATATTGCCTAGAAACAGAAAATACAACGATTCATTAAATTCAGTTCCATAATTTAGCATATAAGTGATTTTGGTGAACTTGTAGAAAAGGGTCCTCCCTCCGATTTCTGTAAAATTTTCGTCGGTTGGCTTCAGCTTCAGAAAACAGTACTTGTAAATGCATGGATTAGGTTTGGATTATGTCTGGGTTAGATCTAGAGCAGTTTCCTTATTAGGATGATGAAGGGGAGTTTCTCCCCCTTAGGGAATGGCCTAGGTATGAAGGCAGCGGGGGACACCAGTGTGAGTTCGGCTACGAGATCTTGAATCCATCACACAGGAAAGCCTAGGGATAGCCGTGAAGTTTAGAGGAGAGCCCAATATAAATCCAACCCTTCTCCAGCGAGGGGTTGATTTCCCTCACGCTAAAAAAGGTCTGATCTAATCTAGGCCCCAAAACTAACCCAAACCTATACCTATGTTTATGTATCACAGATCTTCGGGCAGCCGGACGATTTTAGACTGCAAGACAGCAATAGGGCCTTTCAGACGGCCCTTTTTGCCTCATGAAGAGGCGGCGTGTTACCGAAGTAAATTACGAACCTCTTTCTATCGTCCGGGCTTTTATGGCGTGCGGGCCGCATACCACGGTGTCGATGGTCCAAGGAACGTCAGTCATAGGGGATCGGGACATATTACCTAAGTTGTTTGTGATGGTGAACGTAATGTAGGGCGAGCCGACCCCCTCGTGACCGCCGCGGTGATGGTCCTGCGTACATTACTCTCCCTTCTCAAAATCTAAACCTAATCCAAACCTAACCTAAAACAACCTAGCCGATATGTTTGTATTATACTCAACGTACGATGTTTCTACCGCGCGAAGCGGTGTCCGCTATCAAGAAGACTCATGGATTTACAAGTACATATAGTTTTTCGCCAATATCTTGTAAACTAAAGCCGACTAAAGTTCATTGAAATCTGAGAGAATGATCTTAATCGACAAGTTCACCGTGATTTGATTCATACATACACCATGTCAAAATGAATTTTACATTCTTAAGGGCCAAGATTCTGTAGATTTGCGATAAGGTAGAGTGACCACGTTACCGACAAAAATAGGCGAAAATGGTTTCACGGGAGGAAAGTTTTTGTCTTTATATGAGAATATTTTTCGCTGGAGAAGGGCTCATTCGAAGGAGGAAGGTTCAATACAGTGCGTGCTGGTCATCAGCTGACGAAATTATGCAGATATTTAGTAATATTAGCGTTAGAAGTATGCCATTTGTATGCCATTGGATAAGTTTTCTTGATGAAATCGAGGGTAGCGCGCACTAGAAATATTTCTCTGAGAAATAAAGCTAAAAACTTTACTCTCGCCTCTGACGTCAGAATTCATAATATCGATAATATAGAGCAAAAAATGTGACAAGTTTAGTCACAGACTTTAAACCCGTCGGATCAAGACTGTGTCTGAAGGCTATAAACGGAAATTGTACAGCAGTTATCGACCTGTTAACTCTGCAAAAGTCACGTGACTACCATTGGCCCTTAAACTTAAACTAATTTTCTTAAATAGAATCTTGTATTTTTTATTTGGGTAAATATTTACATTAAGGGAACTACCTCTAATTTCGATCACTTTTTAATATGTTGTCAAGGTCATCACCCTGAGTAACGTTCTGAAGATTTTATTTGGGGGTCTCTGTTTATAAGAAAGATATAATCTAGGTTCCTCTGAATAATTTTCATTTTGAAGCAATTAATCAACTTTACGATAGAACGATTTTCCCTAAACTGATAGGAGTTCCTTCGAAATCACAAAAAATACCAACAACAAAGATTTCAGTCAGAAAGGTAAACAGAAGCATTGTGTTCATTATATTAGTACACTCTATTTGATGTAAGTTATGTAGAAACAATACACGAGAGACATACAACGACGCCATCCATCGGCAGCAGACGGAACGTCCGACGTGTATAAACGCTTAGTAGGCGCATTGCGTGGTCGTCTAGCCTAAAAGTTGGTCGTTCATGAACTTATGTATCGCGTGCGCGTATTGTATAGCTGTATCAAACAAATAAAGTGATTTCAACGAGTTATATTTGGAAAATTATTAGTCTATTTTGAAGAAGAAACACATCTACTGTTTGGGGGGGAGGGGTGGAGCGGCAGCCCCCTTCCCGCCAATAAATCTAACTCCACTCTACTCCAATCACTCTTTCAATTATTAAAATGATTTTCTTTATTAATACTACTAATCTACGATACTAAAGTTTTTTTTACAATACTTTTCTGTAAGCAGCGACCCCCAACTAAAACCTTCAAAACCTTACTTTGGGTGATGACCTTGACAACATATAAAATTATTCTTAATAGCATTGGTCTATGTAGTAACGTATACATATTAGTTGTAATTTATAATTACATATGAGTCGTAAACTACTTCTATTTATAATTTTGATAATATTGTGAATTTGTGTAAAACTGTGAACAATAAAAAGTAATATCGATACAAATACAATGCAATATAAAGTCAATTTTAAAATTTGACAAGATTTCATTTTTAGCACTGGTATAGCGATTTTCATCCTATTTATTTTAAATTAATGAATACTTCTCATAAAGCTAATGAATACTGTAACAACGATATATTACACAAGGTATCTTTTTTTATAGGAAGAAAGGTCAGATAAATGCAGTGATAGGTTAAAAATTTGCTCAGTGTCACTTTTTACGAGATTTCAAGGTCATCGAAGTTTTTTTGAAATGGAACTATACATTTTGATTACAACAGTCTTATAGCTTATAAAAAAATTCAACGATGTGCGATATGTTGACTTTCACGTGACCTTCAACGAGAAAATCATGAAACATTTGCCATTAATTTCAATACTAGTTAGAGGTCAGTAAATAAAGAACAGAGTGAATGACAGTGAATAGTGAACAGTTTCATGGGAACTTGATGACTTATAATATTTACTTGTGTAATGAACGATGCAAGTTACTTTCCATTACAATTATATTAACAGAAAATTAGTGTAAGTTTTGATTTAAAGACCTGAGATCACGCCAGTCTTTCATCTTTCCCGAACGCTTCGACTCTCCGCGTCTCTTTCATTCACAAACGCTGTCCTTCTTTCCTACGCGAAACATGAATCGTTCATTAAACAACTAATTATCATCGAAATTATATCATATATGGTATCATTTTCATTAGAAAAATGCCACGAATATGTTGGTGAAAGTCCCATAAAAAAATAATGAAAAATAAAGAAGTTCTCGACCTTCACTGCCCCGTTCGGCACTCCATCAAAGAATACATAGTAGAGTCTCGTCGGCAGCATTTGCCCGCTATGATTTTGACACATAATTCAAAGGAGGCAGGAATTACGACGTGCTTACCAACCGCGGCGAGCTGTAAATGGCGGTAGACTATAACTGTCCTTTTCTATGGTCGGAACTTTATCAAAGAATAGTGCCTCGAGCACGACAAAACCTGAGCTTCGGACATATAACGCGGATTCACTGTACTGCGCGCGGCGTAAGATTTTGATGCTGATGGGTTAGAGTGCCGAATGCGAATGCCGAAGCGTCGTGCGTTCTAGCGAGTTCCTTTTGCCATGTGGCATCAAGCGAGGCGTATCATCGGTTTACTTTCATGTATGATAATTTCATTCAATGTATCGTTTCTAGGGAGATTAAAGTTTGTTAGCCATGAATAGCCATGAGTCCTCAATCCCAGCATAACTATAACGCAAAATAACGAAGAAACTGTATACATTTTCGTTGTAATGTTATAATAACCGCGTGCCCTTGAGTATTGTAACAAAATACATTATCGAACATTATGATAATCGAACATGTTTCTCAGAAAAATAAAAATTATATACATACATAAAATTTTATTTCAAAATGTTTGCAATATTTTGTAAAAAATATAAATAATCGAATTTCCTATTATTTACAATCTTTAGAACATCTTTGATTTAGTATTTGTCAAAAATAAGTTCACTTTTAGAACAATTTCACTTAAAAGCATAATAGTGAAAGAAATCACACATTACTCGTACTTTGCTATGCATGAGTGTACACAATTAAAAAAATAATTTTTTCATAAAATTTATATTTTTGTAGATGTGTAACTATAAATTGTATAATACCTGCACAATTTTTGTCATTTCTTGTATATCGATGACACCATTCCCATCAACATCGTACATGCGGAAAGCCCATTTCAATTTTTCTTCTGGCGTTCCACTAGATGTTACGTCGATAGCTAGCAGAAACTCCTGCAACAGAAGATTATGATCTCACTTGAACAACGTGTATAATGGCAATGGGTTGTTATTTGCAACAAAAAATATGATCTTCATCTATTCTCGGCACATAAGTAGAATAAATGTCTATAAATAAATATAAATAAATAGCAAATCTTTCGCTATTAAACAAGAATGGCAATAAATATATTTTAATAACATAGACATACGTAATACAACGGTTTTACTGTCTCAAAATAAGAAAAGATATTCGTTTGCGAACTTTATCGAATTTCAATATTTATGTATGAGTATATTTTTATACATATACAAAGTAGAAATAAAGATATATGAACTTATAAGTTGTTGCACGTGATTTGACCCACTTTGTAGTAGTGCTTAATAGTACATCTAATTTTAAGAATATGCTTACATCGATATTTGCTTATAGATATATGTAAATCAACAAATGTTCAGGTTTTAGAAAACTCTGGGTGTTCTTCGCTCATAGAGAATAAATCCTTATAAAAACAATGTATTGAAATTGATGAATACATACAACTGTTGTATATTCATTTTCGCGAAAATTATCCATAAAAATCTGTCGTATATGTTACGAGCCAAGGGCCAGTATCTATGTGGGAAATATTAATTACTGGAAATCAAAAGGATGTAGAAATTAATTGAAGACTCGTATGTTCGACAATAATATATAAAAGTAATAGGGGTCTACAATTGTGTAGTGTGAAGTATTATCACGGGTACTAAGTTTTGTTGCTCTCAGTTCTGACGCACTGAGAAATGCGGGGGTTATGTTAACTAACTTGCCTTGAATAACGAAGGTAGCGGTTATAGAATTGATTTGAAAGGGACTATGAACCCGATCTCACGACGCGTATCGCTCGGTTTTCAGTTTCAGTCTAACCCGTCCATGAACAAACTTGGACCCTTTATATAGTCCGATTTTGTTCAGAAGAAGGCGGTGGGGGTACGGAAAAATCTGGAATGCATCCCTCCAAATTTTCCCATATGCGTGCACCTTTCCTTAATATTGTTATTGTTTATCATGGCATATGGCCCGGACCACCTGCAGGGAAAACATGTGGTTTCAAGAAGGGAGTAAGAGACTCACGTAAACAGATTCTCCGTGCGTAACATATAAGACGGGGAAAAAACCTTCCGTAAATGTTTACAAAAGGGGGCCCAGCTCCGATGACCTTGACATGTCAATATTCTGAACAACTTTTCCCCATACATATACCTGTCGCTCGGTCTTACAGAATCAAATACAGCATCTCAAAGAGAAGATATAGTCTAAGTTGGTTGCGATTAGGTTCTTGAGGGGGTGGAGAGGGCCGGCCGGACTACGCTTGTAATGTTCCGCACTTCACATACATTTTTGTATGTCGGCTGAGCTCGCCGCTCCCTCACGAACCTAACCACAATCAACTTCAAATTGGTGAGATTACTGTATTTTTTTTAAATACTGAGCCTGCGAGGCTGATGCCTTGGCAACTAAAATGGCTGCGGTACCGGGCAGCCTGGGGGTGAGGGTCAACAGGTCCCTAAAGACGGCAGATATCCGTCTGAGGGGCCTGGATGACTCCATGTAACCACGGGGTGCCCACCCGACTTACAAGGAGAGGCCACGACCTTCGGGTCACCGATTCGGTTGAAACTTTGCACACTTATAGATCTCGTTCTCCTGTTCACGAATATATACCATTATAGGG
>CM052114.1:4933779-4945150 GCA_028454245.1 Halictus quadricinctus | reverse complement strand
CGATATTTTTAGTGTGATAAAAAATATTTTCTTCGCATTCAGAGGTTCAGGAGTCGTGGCCGATGATATTCGACATCAGTTCTATGTAAAACTTCAATTTTCGAAGATCAAGGTCATTTCAAAGTCATGTTATTATACATATCTGAATATATTTATCGATCAGTTACACGATGCCAAGGTCAAATGTAACAGAATAACCTTTCTTGCGTTATAGAAGAACTACGAATTGCCGGTTGTTTGCTTGAATATATAGGTACAATTGATTGGGTGTCTGAAAGAAGGGCCTATGTCGTGATCTTTAGAAAAACCGTAACTCTTTGCAAAACTTATTTTGCTTTAACATTTAATAAAACAAATTGTAAAAAAATCTTTCAGTTTCCAGTTTTTTTCCAATGCTAGAAGGGCCTATGTCATTTTCAGCTGGTTTTCATTATTGTAATTCACGGTTGAGTTCAAAATTACGCTCCTAAAAAATTTTAAAAACCTGACATAGCTCTTCTTTTAGATATCCATTCAATTGTTGTATCACTGACTCACGTGCACAATTTATCGTTTCTGAATTTATACGAACCATTTGTTGTCTGAAAACTCTGACAGCCATTTTTTATGTTCCTCGGGAAAGGAAACTGACGTGATTAACTTTGGAGAGCGAGCTATATAGCAACAAAATAAATTCTCCACCTTCTATTCATTGGCTTGGTTCATTCAGTATACTGGGTGATTCAGCCAAATGTCCCATTTAAATTACTCGTAAACTATTTGGTATATGAAAAAATGGTTGAAACAGAAGCTGTATGGTTTCAAGAGTAATATACAATGTAATAATTAGTTTTTCTCTATTTTCCTTTTTTATCGAGATCAAGTAATCCTAAGAGTGTTCTCCGTTATAATCAACACATTTGCCTAATCGATCGAAAAGTACAGGTGATACATATTGAAATGTTTCTTATAGCATAAAATTTGCATGCATGTTTTGTATTTAAAATTTCTCTATAAATTATCTGCTACGAGGAACAAAAGTATTCAAGGTCGATAAAAGTTTCTGTTTCATTTTACACATCTACGCTAGTTTAAACGCAACGAGTTCACATGCGCAATGCAGCTCTCATTATGTCCAATAACAAGAATAGGAAATACGGTCTTCTTTGTACACATGCGAAGTCGGCTGAAGTATGAAGTGTAAATTAAACGCGAGCCGCTAGGACTCACATTCCTTAGGGACACCAATTCTTCAGGTTCGAGCCTCGCAGATTGACTCAGTGCTAATGGTTGTTCTTTATGCGCATGTCCGGAGAAAAGATGACCCTGCGGTCTAATTGGCTCTCTCTCTCTCTCTCTCTCTCTCTGTCTCCCTCTCTCTCTCTCTCTCTCTCTCTCTCTCCATCTCTCTCTCTCTCTAGTTCTCTTTCTTTTTCTCTTTGTGTGTGTGTATGTATGTAGATATAATTCACTTTGCAACGACTGCAGGAAGAGACTGACTGCCCACGTTTATGCATTTATAGCATGTACGAATTTGAAAAAAACCAATTGTAGGTGGAAGAGGAGTGAAGTAACCGGATACCAAAAAACAAAACTCGAGATCTTTTACTCGTCAGAATGCTGCTTCGATCATTGAGAGTTCAGACTGTCAGCAACCCATCTTCTAACTCAGGTAGCTTATACACGTAAATGACAATACAGTAGGACCTCGTTTATTCGAACACGTCAAGGTACAAGGTCGTTCGAACAACCGACAAGTTCGGATAACGGAGGCTGACTAACTACTCCCACCTTCAGCCCTTATTTGTTCCGACGACAGGGGTCGACGTTCAGATAATAGAAGTTTGTTATTTTTGTACACAAAGGTCGTGCGACTATCCGCAACGGTGTTCGTTTCCTCCTTTGTTGGAATCGTTGCATGAAGGTCAGTCACGCACGTTCTATATGTATTATGATGGCTTCTATTTTCGACTTTGGAGTTTTGTTTATGAATATCTTCTAAATTGACTGTACTTGGACAGG
Source organism: Halictus quadricinctus (assembly GCA_028454245.1). Lineage (NCBI taxonomy): Eukaryota > Metazoa > Arthropoda > Insecta > Hymenoptera > Halictidae > Halictus > Halictus quadricinctus. The sequence continues at coordinate 4,943,149 of CM052114.1, read as the reverse complement.
CTGCATCTTTTATGTCCTAGTATATGTACTGCCGAAGCAAGTACTGCATCTTTTATGTCCTATTACTTTTTTTTCGTAAAACAAACGGTTTTCGGAAAAATTTAGAAAAATGTCGGAACAAAATGAAAAAATTCTATTTTGAAGTTTGAAAACTGAAATGTGTTTTCATTATCTTTTATCAATAAACATTAATGAAAAATGTGATTTTTTTTTTAACCCACGCAAATTACTTTTTTTCAATTGCATATTATTTATACAGGAAGTTGTATATATTTCTTTTATTAGAAGTTAAACAAATTTTCAGATTTCACTTTATCAATGACCATTCTTAATTTTTTCGAAAATCGTTTGTTTTACGAAAAAAAGAAATACGACATAAAAGTCGCAGCTTGTCCAGATCTGCAAGTCTTGTACACCATATTTTTCGATAAAGTCAATAATTTCGAAGATATTCGAGAAAAACGATTTTATGAGCATTTGAATGTTAATTATTTGAATGTTTAAGGTCCTGGGGGCACATTTTCTCGTTCTCCGATCGAGCTCATACTTTACACAGATTTTTTTTATTAATTACAACAATCGTGCGGGGGGGGGGGGGGGGCATGACCAAATTTTGAAAAAAATTTTCGTCAAGAGTAAATACGAGTCACCCTAATGTGTACTGTACATACTTCAGAATACACGTTCATAGAACTAACAGTACAATGGAGCGTGGTTCGTATACAACGTATTGATACATATATAAATCATATTAATCGAACTATAGCATAAAAGTTACTTTTATTAATCACGGGTCCTATCGAAGTTACAATTTTAATTCGATTTTTATATAGTATTATAAAATATTAATCACAAATAACAATTAATGTGGTATATTAACGTTTAAATTCACTGTAGTATACAGGGTGTCCCACATAAATGGGAACACCTAAATATCTTTCGTATTTACAGTCCTATCAGAAAACTTCAGAGGACAAAGTGACACTACTGCAGGGGGGCAATATAATGGCGAAGAAAAAAAATTTTTATGTCGTGTTTTTTAATGAAATTTTAAGGTCACCGATGTTTTTTTAAATGGAATAGTATATTTTTTTTACGATAGCATGATAGACAATAAAAAACTGAATTTAGTGGATACCTCCTTTTTGACCTTGAAATGACCTTTAGCAAGAATAATCATGTTGAAGCGGATGAAATGTGGAAGTTTAAAACTTACGTGTTTCAGCAAAGATTGCGCGTTGTTTACGTCGGGTTGACCTTTACATATCGTAATAAATGTTCGAAATAGTTTTCATAGTAAACAGCGTATGTTTATGTTAGAGTATGTATCATTGAGATCGTTAACAGAAGGTTAATCGGTTAGAATAAGTACGATGGTTAAGAGAAGTAGAAAAGCAAAGACCGTGGACCGTTAACGTATGGTGCGGAATTTTATCATGCTATCGTAAAAAAAAATATACTATTCCATTTCAAAAACCATCGGTGACCTTGAAATTTCATTAAAAAACACAACATAACAAATTTTTTCTTCACCATTATATTGCCCCCCTGCAATAGTGTCACTTTGTCCTCTAAAGTTTTCTGATAGGACTGTAAATACGAAAGATATTTAGGTGTTCCCATTTATGTGGGACACCCTGTATATTTATAGTGTGAGTAAAAATAAACTTTTTTTAGTATGACCTAGGATTCGTGTAAAACATTTTTTTTTTATATAATTGTCAAAAAAATAGAAAATCCCATTAAAACTAGTTAAAATTGATGAATACACAATATTAAACTGACCCAAAGAAGATTAATCAATTGATTCTACACAGTACTTTGTAAAAATAATTCTACAGACAACAGAAGAACATACAAACATTTAAAAAAATAAGGTTATTGTTCCTTCAAATATTGCAATCTGAAGTGACATTACTTGAAATATAGGTTTCCATGGCAGATTCCCTAACAGACTCTAAGAAACAACATAAATATTTATCTTCCACCATAGAAAATTGATATAATTCGATAATGTTTGCTAATGCACATGCCCGTTCACATACACTGTGTCATATTACAAGCTTGAGCAAACACCTTATATCTCGTCCTGGCCTGACTCTATATACATACTCGCAAGGGAGTACACCGACGGGGTGCTTGTCGATTTTTATGCAACTTTACTAAAATGTTTATAGATACTAATAAAATTTAAATCAACGTTCAACTGATGTGATATATTTATTTTTAGATACGTCTGTGTATTATACGGCAAAAAGAAACGCTAATATAAATGAAGTAATTTGATATTATTTTATAACATTTTTACGAAAGTCTATTTTACGTCGTTCAGTTTAGTAGAGAATTTTCTACTCATGCATTTCAATTAGAATTTTTCTAATCTCTTTACTGTGAACGGAAAACGCTCTAAGGCAGTCCTGTTCAGCTATGGCCCCTTGTGGATAGAGAATTTGGTTCCCCGGGCATAAGCGACTTGGCAGGTAACGAACCACGCCTCCTTTCGATGGTTCAACCAATGACAATAGTTTTCCCGCTGACGTCACATTATCCTCAGCATCGGCGGGCGACCTTGCCCGCAAGGCTTGCTGAAAGGGACTGCGCTAGTAAGAGAAGACCCCTTTGCTTATGGAAAGGATGACTATGCTCCAGCTGGACGCAGCCGGCACAAAGCATGATTCAGTACAGTGACCAATTCTTTAAGATTTCCTAATATAGAAATGTGGAGAACATCTTCAAGATTTCCTTATGTGGAAATCGTGAGAGCATCCCCACTTGCGTTTCACAGTATACAGTGTTTTCTCGATATATGTCCACAGCAAGAGTTTACCCAGGGACATATATAGGCTAGAAGATACTATTCTTTGATACACAGCCGAATGTAAAAAAGGACAGCGAAGCTCAAGAAGCCTCGGTCGCCGAGGAGTGTAAACATAATACGGGTCGAGCTGTATCGGTGTGAGACTACTACTAATCCAATAACAAAACTTCTTTGTTTTTCATTATTTTTTTATGGGGCTTTCAACAACATATTCGTTGCATTTTTCTAATGAAACTGATATCAAATATGATATAATTCCGATGATATTTACTTGTGTATTTATAGATATACTGATATACCTTCGGGGCCCCTCACGGGATATACCCCGCGGTAGTAGGGACAGTTCTAGAACAATTATAGGCTAGATATTTGGAATATTTATCGAATAAAGATACATTTTCTTACTATATCAGTTACCGAATAGTTGAACGTGTTGCCCTCGTTGTTGTATGCAAAGTTGTCCTCTAATAATGAATGTTTCAACCTTAGATGCAGTTTTCTGATTTTTTATATATTCCAATCCATAGAGGATACTTAAAATATGAGTACATTGAGTACATTGTGTGAGTACATCGATGGGATTAACCTCATATTCTTTTTAAATCCTTCGCGGGGTATGTAAGTAGGAAGTTGTATTATTGCGCATGTGTTGCGTTTTTCTTTCTTTGTCACTACTAGGCATTGCTTTTTGGAGGTTATGTGATTCAGTTCGCCCTCGTGCACGAACTACTGTTGGGACTACTCACACTATAGCTTTAATATTCCTCCATAAATGGATATCGAGGGGTGTATAGTGATTTTGATGTTGAAGTGATCAATTCACAGCTAATCAATCATTAATGCCAACAACATTGATGTGTCTTGTCAATAAATTTTCCTTACCTCCCGATTGAAGTGTGGTGAAGCACCATCACGTTAAAAAGTGATTTGAAACCGAGCAGTATAAGGTACTTACGTTGCCTAATAACGCGGGCAAGTCTACGCAGAAAATGCAAATGGGACTCTTTGCTTAAGATATTTGATAAAAAATGTGGTCCTACCATATAAAGATTCCGATTTATCCAACCGCATACGTTCACACTAAATTTTTCTTGGTAACGAGTTCCCTGCGTCGCATAAGGATTATTAGATGACAAGTAATGCGTATTATGGACATTGAAAGGACCGGCCTTGGTGAGTTTTGCCTCGTCACACAGTGCGGACAAATCGCCTGTTTTCGGCCCTTCTCGTAATTCGGTTATTAATGCATATATAGATATACATTTTTTACAGACTATTATATTTACCAATATAGTTTATAATTTTAACAAAAAACAATTTTTAGAAAAAAAAATGTATTATTAAAAATTAACAAATTTATTTTTAAAAACTAACAAGTTTAGAACAAAATTAATAATAAATGAACCATATGTAAAATTAACAATAATAAACTTAAACAAATTATGATACTAGTGAATAAAATGAATAAAGTCAACAAAATGCTAACCGAGCATGCTGCTGCTGCTTCGCTATCCGAGTCATTCTCAGTACTTTGATTGCGACTCAAAATCATTGACTCTCGTGATCTTGCACATTTCGATCTATCCTTACATTCTTATTACTTTTTCAATAGTTATAAAACATATATTAAAAACAAATTAAAAATACATAAAAATGATTGATATATAATTATTGCAAAATTGTCAAGTGACAAGGCGATCGTCACGCCATGAACGGCCGTTAGAAGAAGCTCGAGTTGTTACTCGACGAGATCGTGTCGCAACGCTAGAATATTGCAAATTACACCTAAAAAACACAGAAGTAGGACTTTTGAGGGGTCAGGCAAAAAATACAATAAGTAAAAAATCAAAAACCCTAAAAAAATCGAATAAATGTAGATTTCACATGGAAGCTCTAGAGGATACAAAATATATATTACAGTACAGTGTATTACAGTTATATATTTTTACAGTACTGATATATTGTTATAATTATCGTTCATAAATTTTTTTAGATTTTACAATTTGGTACGTGCCTACGTTAATTATACTTATTTTTAAAGCATAATGAATATTAAAAAAGAGACGTTAAACATTTTTCATTAAAATCAGTTAATATGTATGTTATATATCTCTTTTTTAATATTTATTATGCTTTAAAAATAAGTATAATTAATATAGGCACAGTAATTGGTACCCCACAGTAATTGGGTCCCTTACCCTAGGTGATTACGTTGCTGGGAAAATGTAGACGTAACATGGGATATGAACTAAAAGCTGTTGCCGAAGTTCCGAGGTCCGTATTTACTTATTGTTAGTTACGAAAGTGCTTGATATGCATCGCTATATAATTCATGGATCCCGAAAGTTATCAATTAGACCATCTTCCGTTTGGGGAACATTTATTCCTCAAAAAACATGTTATAGGTAACAAAAATGACGACTCTAACTAATTAATTAAATTAGATTTATATACCTACATTACAGAACAATTTATAAGATTGCATGCGTGTGCAAATTTTAATGTATTTTGTTTATGTTCCTAAACTAATTCTATTTTTAGAGCTTTGAAGTAATCACGCGATTATTGGCCACGATAGTTATATTGCTAAACGTAAATAATCACTATATTTATAAGATTAAATGATGTTTTTAAACGATCGTGGATTTTCTGCTTATGTTTCATTCTTGATTGACTTGTACTACTTCACTTTCCAGTGTGACAGTTGTGACGTTGCAAAATATTCTACGTCACTTCCCTGCCCATCACGATCTTTCTGAGGGATCGGACCGCCCTCTTTCGGGTCGAACGACCGCTCGTAGGCTTAGAAAGCGCTTCCCGAGGAACTTCCGTATCGATTATCGATCGATTGTTGAAGTATATTGCGCGCGCCGAGTACTAAAAATTTTTAACTTTTCTGAATGTAATATTATAAAATTTAATCAGAAAATGATAGAATCGAAATTTCAGTGCGCGGTGTTTACTCATTCAAAAGTTATACACGAACAAGTTGTGGAGAGTGAGTTGGGTTTAGGTCGTGAGGGGGCGGAGCGGACCGGCCCGACCACGCACACTCACTCATATGTCCGAAAATGATTCGCTAATTTTGTATGAAGAGCGCGGGCTCTCGGGTGCGACCACTCGGCCGCCTATTTCGTACCCTTTGACTCCAATTAAAGAACTAGAGCCAATATCGTCAGTCTTTCTTTCGACCTGCGAGATCCGCCCTGCCGTGAGGGCTGTCGCCGTTATTCCCGTGTCCGGACCTTCAATTCGTTCGCGGCTCTGATACCGTCTCGCGATACTCGAAGAAGCGATCTTCGTCCTCGGTTTCTCCCGAGAGCGTGAAATCATCGCGTATCGCGTGGCATCCTTCCGATGCCTGACGTCCAAACAGCAAGTTTTATTTTCGTGTCGAACCTTAGAGGACGCGTTTATACCGGGTGGACCGGTCTCAGTGCCTATAAAATCCCGGAGTTGTCCGATTTCCCGCTTTCCTAAGCGGCGAAAAAGTACAACTTGTATAAAGTAGAGACTGTGTGTCTGACGTTTAATGGATAGATCTTATTGAACTATATTTATTATAATTTCATTAGAATAAACATCCCTCCACTAGTTTAATGTGGTTTTATCACATATACGATATTTTTTGACATTTGGATTTCTTTTTTTAGATTGAGCTCGATTCGAGATAGTAAAATCAATTTTACTAACATACAGAGCCCGAGAAAATTGTAATGACATGTCTAGCTACACAGTTAATAACGGACACACATTCAGGATGTATGTACAGGGTGTCAAAAAATTATGTGTAAGAGCCGTTATAGCGTAATTCTTCACATTAGAAACAATGAAGATTTGTTAAAATGGTTTGGTATAAAATTGACCTTGACCGACTTTCTCAAGGTCAAATTTTTTATTGCATCCTATAGTACTCATCGCGTAGAACATCTTAAAGGATCTATAGGACTCAAGTCAACCGTTCTGTTTAATGACAAAAATTTATTCTATACGTCCGAGTATTTAACCCCTCCACGTTTATATCATAGTCGAAAATATAGAATAAATTTTTTCGCTTGACGCGTCGTTTTCGAGAAAATTGACTTTAAAGGTCCGCCAAGTCCTTGTGCCTATCGTCCTTAAGTAGAATTAGTAGATCATGAACAGACGCGTCAGACGATTCCTATTTGGTGTTCGGCGAATTTTCAAACTCCAATTTGTCGGGAAGGTGGAGACAAATGAAAAAAAATTGTCCTATATTATCTCATGTAAAATCATCCCCTCCACATTAATACCATCTTCGGACACCCTGCAGACATATGAAATAAAATAGTTTACGAAACTTTAATGTCGTTTCCCAAGAGAACGGCTCATTTTCTATCGATGGTTCCTTTAAGAAGTATGCTCCTCTCGATGAGGTAGACCATGATACAATCGTAACAAAATTTGACCTTGAAAAAGTCGGCCAAAGTCAATTTTGAACAACTTTTTTAACAGATCTTCGCCAATTCTAAAGTGTAGAATCACGCTGTAACGATTTTTACACATAACTTCTTGACGCCCTGTACAAGATTGATGTAGATGCACGTGTAGTATGGCGGAATTCTATTATTGGCGTTCTACACAGAGAAAATGAGAAGTACGTCTATTAAGTATATGGATAATTTTTTGCAATCTGGTATTGTATGGTAATGAAAATGTATAGTGTGCGAAAGTAAAATAAAACGTATACGAATTTATTTTCAATTAGTTACTTATACAGTGTGTCCCACGGGCTCTGTCAACTTGAATATCTTGGTTATTTCAAACAATACAAGAAAATATTACTTACAGAAGTTATAGGGTTTAACAAACTACATAACATAGTATAAATGATATTCTTGCAAGTGGAGGCGTAGAGCAAATATAGAGGTCACCGTTGTTTTTTTAAAGGAATATCCAATTTTTTATGCTTGATTTCGGTAGAATGGTGTATTCTGAGTATAAAAGTACTAAAGTGTATTTGTCCTAAAACTCACCGTTGCTGAGATATTTGACTGTTTTAATTCTATACTTTCATTATGGAGCGTATTAAAGCATATGCTCAATATGTCAAATGTAAACGTCGGTAGGCTTTTCATGAAGAACATTCTTCACGAAAGCAATCAAATATCTCAACAACAGTAAGTTTTAGGACAAATACACTTTAGTACTTTTATACTCAGAATACGCCAATCTATCGAAATCGAGCCTTAAATATAACTACATATTATGTAGTTTCTTAAACCCTACAACTTCTGTATGTAACATTTTCTCGTATTGTTTGAAATAACCAAGATATTCAAGTGGACAGAGCTTGTGGGACACACTGTATTAATTAATTTTAAACAGTTCCTGTTTATGCGTAGACTTCAAACTGTGATTTAATAATAAGCATTATGGTCCATCGATATTCAATATACATAGGTTTAACAATAAATTATCTTACCTAAAACAATACATCACATTTCGATAATGCTCCAAGAAGTCTACATACCGGCAACAGAAAAAGAAAATTGTTTTCTTTAGTTGCTTTATACATTATCCATACGTTTTTAGAATATTAAAAAATATGTTGTAATGTCATAAAATATAATAGAATACAACGAACAACCTCTCTGATATTTCAAATAGTTTTTATAGTATTACAGTTAAAATAAAGTATACAGGGTGGTCCAATAACTTTGACCATCTATATCGACAGCAACAAAATATAATTTTATTTCGGTTCAAAGGAAAATAATAACATACATATTTAATACTTTACCGACCAGTACCGGTTGAACGTCTTACATACTTCTTACCGATCATTCGACCACAAATACTTCCCTGACAACGGCTCTGTTTCGGTTACCGTGCCAACCGATTAAGGGTTGAGTAACCACATTCTGTCAGCAGATTGAATAGACTAACAAACTAATAAACTAATAAACTAATAGGCTTCCGGTCGGTAAGCGTCCGGGACAAAAAGCCGATTAATAGGCTACGGTCGGTAAAGTTTTAATAGATACTACTTGAAATCATTATCGCGAGTCGGGTTCGATATTGCGAGGATTATTCGAATCCACTTTAAAAATTCATAACTCGTAAACATCATTTACTCATTGTCTTAATAGTCTAGAAGATGTTCTTGGTAAACAATGGAAGAGGAAGAACTTATAGTATATCTTACTGGCAACATGATGACCAATGTCAATTTTTTATATTAACATTATTTTTCGAGAAACGAAGGTGACCTACAGTTTTTTCAATCGAGTGCTATATGTTCTTGAATGTCATATGAAAGTGTGGGTCAAGACAAATTCACTCATACGTAACACTTGACTTCCATGGTCATACAAGGTCAGAAACAAGAGAAAAGTTATAGTCGGATATGATGGTCAAAAGTGCTCCCAAACGAAATTAGAGTAGCTATAGGATGAGCACGGTTTAATGAATTATGATCTATTTCTTCAGCTCGGCTCAATAAAAAATTACGAAAAAATTCATGAACATTCTACCTAATAGCACACATGATAGTGAATTATTTCAGAATTTTTGGTTGCAAAATCGATT
>CM052114.1:4902784-4915858 GCA_028454245.1 Halictus quadricinctus | reverse complement strand
AGAGTACCAATGGTTAAACCCAATGACATTTCCATTTTTTTGTGAAGACTTTTACTCATTGTAAAACATGAGGAAAACTGTTTATTTATTTAAACAATCGTTTAAGTTATACAAATTTATTTATTTAAACAGTCGTATAAATAATAATGATTGCTTTATGTAGTTCTTCATTCAACTCTTCTTTTGTTGAAGCGAACATTCGTTGATACAAACTATTGTAAACAAACTCACCCCCCTACTTTATGAATTTGGAATTCGTGGACAATTATGCCAAATTATTTATTTGTCCTTTCCTAAAATCTAAGCCACACACAAAAAAGTTGTAAAATTCAACTTTTAGTATATTCAATTGCAATCTTTTCAAAATTTTTTTCACATGATGTAGTAAACTAATTGTTCATAAAAATTCAAATCGTATGGTTCAATATTACAAAAGTTATCATCCTTCTAAGAGTGCCCAAATTTTAATGGGGAGTCACTGGGTGTATTACGTAGTTACTTATTACGACTTGGCAACGTCGGATCAAGAGGTCGGTTATTTGAACTCAAATAAAAATAACGAATAAAAATACATGTGATTTTTATCTCTTCGAAATACTCGTCACGAATAAAACAATCGAATAAATCATCTTGCTACATCGAGCTTCGAATAAATCTTAAAGTTAAGATGAAATCGTTCCATCGAAATTCAAAGATTTTCCGTAGCCAAAATCTGACGGATACACCGTAAGATAAATGGTGGCGCTGCCTTCGACTCTCAAATATTCGTCGAAGATAAGCTGAAAATTTTCAGCTGTAACTTACGGATAATGAATCTTGAATAACTTACTTCGAGATTCGATAAACTACAGATGACGAATGAAATTTCTGAAGAATATCTTACAGATAAACTATGGTGAATATGTATTTCAGAAAAGTCAGTACAAACAAAAGATAACTGTCGGTTATCTTTAACCTAAACATTTTAGATACAACATTGCCCATCTCTGGTCTGATATAATGTTGCCTCTGATGCTGAATTACGAATAACGTCCATATCAAACGTCCTGAAGACGACAATGTAAGCGTTCCACCATCGCTTATTAAATGTTTGTTACAATTCATAATTCTGCCATGGAAACATTATCAATGGATTACAAATGGTTTTCTGATAAAAACAAGTCTAAACACGCCACAAATCGGATAAGTTAAATGATGCCAGTATTGAAAAGTTTCCTTCAAAGTTTATCAACGAACTTTATTTGTGGCTTTCAGCGATGTATTCAAATCTGTGTCATTTTTAATATACAAATATCAGCGTACACATACTCCTCTGCTAATATTTTTGTGTCAGAAAATAATATCTTTCGTATTAAAATTCAAATTAATTATGTTGATATGTTAACATTTTTTAACAATATGTAAGAAACATAATTTTTGAAACTATAATTGTATTTTGTAGATTATTTAGGTGAACGTACATATTGTATCAGGTTTACGTGAATGTATTAAAAAATCTACGGATTAAAAATTTTTAAATATTTAACAATTTTATATTTGCATAAACAATTTAAAAAATTAAAAAGATTTTTGAACAAGTCAATGAATAATCAGATGATCATTTAATAAAAAATAATATACTTTAAATATATCAATATGCCTCTGAATTTCGACAGCTCCAGAAAGCAGGAAAGGAACCGCTCGAACGCTTTCGATGCAAGCATCGACGGTTTTTGTATGAATATAATGCGGCAACATTGCACTTTTAAAGCTGACAACGTTGTAAAATCTAGTTTCCTCAGAGACGCACCTTTTGTGTTGCAACGTTATGTAGTTCATTAGCTGAACGTTCCATTTCGATAGAGTCCGCTATCGTACCAGAACATTTTCTACAGAGATCCTAAGTCTGTGATGACAGTATTGCGTAGTATCGGTAAATAAATTCAATTATTTCGTTGTCGATTAAATACATGGGCTTTATCATTCATTTAGAATTTCCACATCGATGCCCTTAAAATAATGCAGATTCCAGTCGGCACAATTCGTGTTAAAAAAAATGGTTATTGTACAATTTCGTAGTAACTTAGTTGTGAATTTTTAAAAACTCGTTAATACATTCATCAATCTATACAGTCACGACGTGCATAGTCTCCGGTTTTTGTATTTCTTTTTCCTAATATTATTGTTTCCTTGTATTCGGCTAACAGTGAGATAAATAATTTGTTTGTAAACATGAAAATATAAATATATAGTTACAAACAACAATATAACAGAAATGTACGAAGACACTTTATCCGTTATTTAGTTTTTGAGAAAATTCATTTTGACTGCTGCATATATGGTACATGCATTTAAACGTATCAGCTAAATACAGTGTGTCCGAAAATCTTGTACTTCCTTAAATGAGGTGACTCCAGACGTTATTTGAAGTAATTTTTTCCTTTACGTCAATGTTCTCCGCGGCTTTGTTAAGGAGTTATCAACGAAAAACACGGACCAATCAGAGTGCAGCTACAGCTGACGGTTCGACCAATGCCTACGGCAGGTTCTGCGCGAACCGCTGTAACCGCGTTCCGATTGGCCTGTATTTTTGGTTAATAACTCCTTAACGAAGCCGCGGAGAATAATTTCGTAAAGGAAAGATTACTTCAAATGACCTCAGCAATCACCCTTTTCAAGGAAGTACAACATTTCTGGGACACCCTGTAGTTATATTATATAAATATTATTAAATAGTTCTAGTCGTCTAAAGCATAAATAATTCCGTGGCAACGTGTGTCTCTAGTTTCTTAAAGTAGTAAAATATATAATATGTTATGTTCGTGAATATGTTCTAAGTCACAAAAATACGACATTTTTTTATACATTACATGCGGTCATCTAAAGAACAGGAAAGATATATATAAACAACAATTTCTTCATCACAAAAAATTAGGCCGCTACATAACTTAAACACATGAAATTAAGATAGCTAGCTGTATTTAAAATTTAATTTTTACAAGCAAAATTTTCCTATAAAAAAATGATTAGAGTTCACCATATGTTTCCATATTTTTGGTCTACAATCCCTTGAAAGTGGTACGGCATGGCAGCATAAAAAACTTACGACCAGAATGCAGCTGAAATATTATATGTATCATGTCCAGCGCTTTTACAAGTCAGAAACGCTTAAAATAGCTCAACTTTACACACGTATAACTTTTGAACCAATGAATTCCTAACATTAATACTTGGATTTTTGGCATTTTCTCATAAAAATCTACAGGATTATAAAAAAAAAGTTAAAATTTTCTGGGTTGCTAAAGTGAAGTTAAGCCAAAAATAAGTTTCAGAGTGCGTTCGATCGTGCACAGTATGATATAAGCGAGCGTGTATGAAAGGTGTGATTGTAGTCTAACACGCGTGCAATGTGCAATTGTAATCCAAATTATACAATGTAATATACATATATATATTCAAAATAGCGAACTGTTCATAAACATACTATAATTCAACAATTATTGTACGAGGAAAGGCGATGCAGAACTGTTTTCTTCACGGTAAAATCGATAGTATGCAGAACTGTTTCATTTCAATCAATTAAGAGCTATCAGGGCCGGTGTAATTTGCCGCTACAATGCATGCACACGAGCACTCCTCGAGTTCCTCCTCAAATGCGTTAAAAATAAACTCGTTAGTTTGTTATCGGAACTCCATGAAGTCGGCACTGGCAGGGAGATCGATAAAGCGATGGAGAAATAGGGCGCTTGTACGAACTTTCAGTCGTCACGTGGCAAATAATACGATACGCGCCTTAGAAAACTTCAAGATTAATCTTATGGTAAGCAGTTTTATGCAAATGTTAATTACGCTGCTTCCGCTTCTTGCTTTTCTAACATCGACCCATTAATCGCTTCAATGGGGTCGTTTCCTAACTTTTTTTTAGAGAGTCTTTTTTCCCCCAACTTTCGACACATTGCACGCACATACAAACTACGGCTACATCCCTCCAGATCGTGAAATATTTATTAGCCGAGCACATGCAGTTTTTACGTAGTCGTCGAAATGTTTTATTCCAGGCCATCGTTGATGTATAACGATAACAAATATAAAACGTAAAGAAATTGTACGCTGCGCCCTTTAATAGAAGCAACCTCGTTGCACAGAATATTAGAAATTGTAAACTATTTATTGTTTCTAATTAGACTCACCTCTATGCAAAATAAAAATAAAAAAAGAAATAGAAAATATCTTTCACTAATAATTTTAATGTAGTGATAATAATATAATAACAATCTCAAAGTCTTTTTTAATCTTTTCACTGTATTAAAATGCTCCTACTCGGTTTTGTCATAAATGTATAAAATCCGATGTCGAATTGTAATTACGTTTGTCACATATTTCTGTGAAATAATACTCAATTTGTGTCGGAATACTTGAGATTACGGAGTAGCCTAATCTTGAGTTTTTAACAAACTGTTAATTTTAGAAATATTCTATTTGAACAGCGAAATATTTCTAGTGTTTGAAAATTCGATATCGTTTATTTCAATTGAGTACAAGTTAAGAAGCGCACCAAGGACAAATCGTGACATTTTGTCGGTTATGCATAGCATAAATTGACAAAGGAGAAAGTAGAATGGTGCAACATGGTCTATTTTTGGCGAGCATGCGTTTCTTCACTAATGTAGCATTAATTAGTCCAGCACGCATCTAAATAATGTATACAATTACAAAATGATCGTCAATGGTTCTATATTTAACAAGTTGATACAATACTAAATAAATGAAAAAGGGCACAATTTGAAACTGTTTGTAAACATTTGTCCTTTCGTTTGCAATGCCATGTAGGTTTATCTATACCAATTAGAACAGTGTAAGAGAGCCAATTACTGTGGAGGTACCAATTACTATGCCTATATTAATTATGCTTATTTTTAAATCATAATGAATATTAAAAAAGAGATATTAAATTTTTTTTCACTAAAATCAGTTAATACATAATAATATGAATTACATACATTATTATACATAATAATAAGTATTAAATAACAAATTAAATCGATATTTCATTTGCAAATAATAATTAAATTTGTATTTAATTAGAAAATCATTTGCAAATAAAACGTTTTTGCAATTAAATGATAGTTACTAATTAACAATTGAAATTTTATTTATTAATAAGAAATTACTTTATTATTTAAATAATCTATTTAGATCTATATTAATAATAAATAATTATTTTTGTCTGTTATTTAAACTTCCAAATAATAAATAATTTTTTATTTATACAATTGTGGTGTTGTGTCGATCCCGGAATTGGGAAAAATCGGATCGCGACTATCGGATCGCGCCAATCTCCGGAGAACTGGTCGTTTATTTTGAAAGTAGTATAAGTCACGTCTACACTACTCTTTTCTCTCGACATCCAAAGAAATGTTAGTGCATACTGTGGGAAAATTTCATTTATATTTCTTTCGATTACATACAATTTTCTTAGTATACGCAATTACACAAATATGCATGTTGACTGAATGGCACCAGGACAGTGACCTATTTAGGTGTTATATGCCAGCGTGAAAAATATACAAGTCCGTCATTAATCGTCGAGATTAATTAATCCATTAATCTAGGATCGATGACGACCTCCGCTCGTTTGTACGAAAAGCAGGATTACTTAACCCCGATGGCCATCTTAGTTTTAAGTTAGTGTACAGGGTGTACCAAAATGATGTGTACAGACTATCACAACTGGATTCTGTGCTTTTGGATCGATGGAGATGTATTTGAAAAGTTACGTGAAAAATTGTCGACCGATTTTTTATTCTTATATCGTAATCTACTCATCGAGAGGATAGGAAGTCTAAAAAAAAACATGGAAAAATAAATTGAAAATATACAATAAATACTTTTCATTTGACACCTCGTTTTCGAGAAGATTGGTTTTTTATTCTTCCGCTGAGTAGATTGCGATGCAACAATAATAAATTTGACATTGAAAAAATCAAACAGACATTCAAACAGATCTCCACCGATCCAGAAGTACAGAATCCTGCTGTGACAGTCTTTACACATAATTTTGGTACACCCTGTACAATACTTTATGTTGTGTTCTCATAAAACAAACGACACCTTTTGTCCTACTGTTTTATTCTTTTGTCCAACCAATAGTAGCACATTTTTATAGTTCTTTCTATAACTGTTTCGTTAGATATCGTACAAACCAAAGATTTTGTGCGTTTACTCTGAAAATGACATGCAATAAACAGGTTGTGTAAAATATAAAGTACAGTCAAACCTGTTTTTGTGCGGTCCGTTTCTGTGCAATTTTTTTTTCTGCGATCTGTTTTGTGCGATTTTTTTATGCGGTATATGAATGCCAACGGTGTTGGCATTATACACCCTTGTAATGTTCTCATCACAAGAAGATGCACGTTTTGGACTACGCCGAGTAGTATTGAATTATGTGCATTTTGAAAATTTCTCCATGTTTAAAATGAGAAATTACATTTTTTAAAAATGTTTCCATGTGTAATTTAATTATTTATTTTGTTTGGAAAGCATTTTCTCGGTATTTCGTATATTGTTAACATATTTTCTAAGTGAGACATTTTTTTATGTGGTCCCTCTCCACCGCTGTGAATAATTATAAACTCACACTTATTTCCTGTATGTTTTCGTTGTTATTTCCAAGAATCCCCCAAGTAAGTTTTACTGCATTTATGACGAGGTAGCACGACCTTTTTCACGTAAACAGTTTTCTGCTACCTCTTCTTCGTGCAACATAGTAGCTAAATGTTTCGAAGCAAGGAGATTTGAGCTGTGAATATTCATAAACTCTGTCGTTGTTCATACCTCATTCAGAACGTTTGTGTAGTTTTGTCAGATCTACTGAGCGAGATAATATTACAGCAAGTCTCTAAAAGTATTTTTTTAAAGATCTTTGAAACAGTTCCGTGCTATACACTATGCCGTGTGACACGCAATTGAGTGATGTAGAAAAAAAACGAATAATCGATTTCAGGAGCCGAGGAAAAAGTCAACGACAAATTGCGAGCATAATTAATAGATCACAAAGTGTAGTTAAAAATTTCTTGAAACTTGCCATTGAAAATTATGGGAAAATCAAACGATTAGGACGACCTACACGATTTTCGTCAACTGTAAAACGTGCAGTTTTGAGGGACATATCAAAAACTGGAATTTCTACGTCTAAAATTGTGACACGATTTAACTTGAAATCTGATTCGAGTCTTGTAAGAAACTTGGTTGCATATTCTGGAAGGTTTCAATATCAGAAATGTTTGTGAAAACCGCCATTACAAAAGCGTCATATTGACGCTAGACTAAAATTTGCTGAAAAATTCATTCAAAAAAGTAGCATGTGGAGACATGTGATCTGGAGCGATGAAAAAAAGGTTAATCTTGATGGGCCTGATGGATTCAATTGTTATTGGCACGATTTGAGAAAAGAAAGGAAGATCATTCTACTTATTCACAGCTTACACCACAATTTTAAGAACAAAGCCATTTTTTCAGATTTCTGAGGAACAAAACTTTTATTTTTTGTTTGCTCACTTTTGTTTTGTATTAGAATTTAAAAATGCATGAATGGTTTCGTCAATTTTTGTTTCAGTACTATGAAAAATATAAAAATATGATTGAGTTTATAATTATTCACAGTACTGAAGCATATCTATTGGTTAAATTTCATCTTGGCAAACCAGAAATTTTTACTTAAAATCCCTCAACTTTACAAATGTATAACCTTTGAATCAGTGAATTCCTAACATTAAAACTTAGATTTTTGGCAGTTTCTCGACAAAACCTACAGAATTATATAATAAAAAGTTAAACATTTGTGGGTTGCCAAGGTGAAGTTAAGCCTATGCATTTACAGTGGCGTACGAAAGAAAGTATAAACAATAATGTATGTAATCGACAGCTGCCACAATTTTTACAAACTGAAATTTCATTTTAAAGGGGTAGTGTTCAGAATTCAATTAGAAAGAGTTGGAAGGATACCAGAGTAACATACAGTCTCAAGAAAAATGTAATGGCATAGCTGCACAGTTAATAATATACATATTTTCAGGATGTGTGTGCAAAATTTAAAAGGTACATTTCACTGTAGAGACATATGTAGTATGACGGAATGTTAACACTATTTTGCATTCTACACAGAGATAATACGAAGTAATTACCGTGTATGGAGTACGTGAAAGTGATATATTATACATTTATGTCTTTGCACTCTGGTATTGTATTGTGATGAAAATGTACAATGTACGAAGGTAAAATTAAAAATGTACGTATTTCTTTATTAATAGTTACTTTTATGTTCTCGATTCCAACATAATGTATTCAATTTCAACAGTTCTTGTTAATGCATAGACTTTAAACCGTAATTTAAAAATTAGCATTATGGTCCATTCGAAATTGAATATACATACGTTTCATAATAAATTATCTTACCTCAAACCTCTGTAGCCCAAAGGGAAAATATGGCTACGTCAAATTTCGATAATGTCCGAAGAAGTTTACATACCTGCAACAAAGAAAGAAAATTCTTTTTAAGTAATTTTATATATTGTTTATACATTCTTACAAGGTCATTCCACGCGAAATCAGACACTTTATGAAGTACTGTTTCGGATTTTGTTCAAATTTGAATATGTGTTTAGAGATCTATGAACCTATGACCTATGAATCTCAAATCATTTTTCCATATCTTAAAAATTGTTGATTTTACAGATGTGTAAAAAAGGTGTCACCCTTTTTTCATTAAATTATAAGACTAGAACTAAGAAATCGATGAAAATGAGTTTTTAGGAGCTTATAGTGAAAGATAAGAGTATCCTCTAAAAATATTGTTATTTAAAAAAAATGTTTTTCCACCATTTATTTTGCAATTGTTTTAAACAAATGAAATATTTTCATAGCAAGAATATTTTTAAACATTTGGTAAATAAGGATATAGCCACAAGTATTCCCTGTACCGACCTGTTTTTAACGAGTCAGCTGAGCTTTGACGTCTATATCCGTCACGGAGAAATGGCAGTATTTTGTGACATGACGACTATATCCGTCATCACTTGATTCTTGCGACACACATGTGTGTGCGCTCTGAAAAGAGGTCGCAACAGCTGACTGGCTAAAAAAGCGGACACTTTAAAATTGACGAAATTAAAATTATTTGAAATGAATGCTGTACCTCGTATGGCTGGCGTGCGGTGGAAGCAGCGGTAAAAGGCTATACGCAGCGGCCAGACGGGGTTCACTTCAGATAATTTTAATTTGGTCAATTTTAAAGTGACCGCTTTTTTAAAAACAGTTCCGTAAAGGAAACACGTGGGGCTATATCCTCATTTTTTCAAATTTTTAAAAATGTCCCTGCTACGAAAACATTGCATTTATTTGAAACAATTACAAAATAAATGGTTCAAAAAAACATTTTTTTCAAATGATAACATTTCTCGTAGATACTCTTATGTTTTCACTACAAGCTCCTAAAAACTGATTTTCATCGGTTTATTAGTTCTAGTTTTATAATTTAATGAAGAAAGGGTGACACTTTTTTTACATGTCTGTAAAATGAACAATATTTAAGATAGCGAAATATCCTTTGAAATTCGGTCAGTAAAGACTACAACATATTCATGTCGAACAAAATCCGAAACAGTACTCCAAAAAGTGTCCGATTTCGCGTGAAATGACCCACGTATAACACACTTTAATTCCGTTTCTAATCACATTTGAATGTCCTAACGTTTGTATAAATTGTAAGGTACGAATGCAATTCCCAACAAAGAAACTTAAAATTCTCTGGATAGAGGTTGTCGCGGTATCTCTGCGTGCATTCGAAAAGTTTCAAGCAATGCGTCCTGCATTTAAGCAGCGAAACTTCTAGAAAGTCCAAGCTGAAGTAGTAATTTGCATAACTAATATAGCACTTAAGGAAATTTGTGAGACAACGCAGGAAACATAAATACGTAATATATGCTGTCATGAACAAGAGACTACGTTGAACTCGCGGTACGAACGTGTACGCTTCCCGAATTAAAATATAGTTCACAACGTAACACCAAATTCTTCGAAACTGTTACTAAATACCCGTGTACTCTTCAAGTTTGCCCGAAGAAGCAGCTAAACTGCCTCACCTGTCACTTAACTGATTTCTACGTTGTAAACGCTTGTAGAAAAGAAATGAAAAGTGACTGTCATCTAATTTTGTTCGCGTTTGTGAACACATCGGTAATTATAGTGTTTTCTCGATATATGTCAACAACACGGGTCTTGTCAGCGACATATATCGTCCAGGAGATACTATCTTTTATCTACACCGAACGTAGAAAAGAACAGCGACGCTCGAGTGGTCTCGGTCACCGAGGAGTGTAACATAATACAAGTCGGGTATATCGGTGTGGGACCAAGAGACAACTACTAATCCAATAACAACATTTTTTCGTTTTTTCATTATTTTTTTTTTACGAGACGTTCACCAATATATTTGTGAAATTTTTCTGATTAAAATGGTACCAAACACGATATAATTAGGATCGTATTTGCACTAGTTTTTCGCTAATATAATTGTAATGGAAAGTAACCTTCATCGTTCATTACACATGTAAATATCATCGGAATTATATCATATTTGGTATCATTTTAATCAGAAAAATTCCACAAATATCATAAAGTATCATATCATAACTAGTACCATTATCATTACAAAAATTCCACGAATATGTTGGTGGAAGTCCCATAAAAAAATAAAGAAGTTTTGTTATTGGATTAGTATTGGCTGCTGATCTCACACCGATAGTATTATGTTTACACTCTTCAGCGTCGTGGCCTCGCGCTTCGTGGCCCCTCACGGGGTATACATACCCCGCGGTAGTTATACTGTCTCTTTTTTCACACTAGAAAAACCAAGGGGGGTCATAATGATTTGTTTGGGATTTTTTATAATCCTTACTCATTTTCAGTACAGTTTGTTTTCTAAAATTTAAAGCAGTTTTCTAAGTTTTGAGTTTTGTAAAGAAATTTCGTTTTTCTTTTGTTTTTGTTGTAAAATTTGATGTAGTATACCTACAAATACCGGGGTAAGTCAGTTTGAAATGACATTCTGAAATGGCTGATGGTAATAGCTCGGATACAAGCGTTTGTTCCTACATTAAAAAGACGAATTTCCTACGTAAAAACATCAGCGACTTTATTTCTCCTAAGTTCCTAGAAACTTTCCGGAGATTTGACTTGTCCTATGATTTATTAAATTTGAACCCAGTGGACTGAAATGATTGTAAGGATTTTCGGGAAGTCCGAGATTTTTTCGAAAAGCTTCCCGTTACAAATGATGCCGCTGAAAATGCTGTGAGCTTTGAACAGTATTTGGGTCAAGCAAAAAGTGAAGGAAACCTTCAGAACCTTCTCTTGGTCAGTCAGCATGCACGGAGAGTTATGCTCATGAAATCATTGACCAAAAATTATACTACGTAAGCAAATTGTGTGATTATACTCTATTATTATGTTACTTATCTACTGTAAGCAGTTTTTCACTGAAAACGACAAAAATTTTTACGACACTTTTCAACAATTTTTTAAAATTTTACAGAATATCCGAACTTTAAGCTTTTTGAGGCCGAGTTCAAGAGAAACGATAGAAAAACCTGGTTTTCGTTGTCATGTCATTAGTACTCCCAATGTCTTTGGATAAGCTATCGAATGGCCTATTGCAAATTTAATTTGATTTTTCTTTTTGGTAAGACTTATCAAAGAAAGTGTAGTATTTCGTTCTATTGATACGGAGTTATTAGCAAACTCAGTGTGACTATAAGTAATATTTATACGTGCAATAATATTGATTACTCTTTATCCTAGTCAGAGTATAATAAATCCGATTTATGACTACTGGACTGCTGATTTATTTTCAAAATAAAGATTCTTTGTATTAGTTATAAGAACTAGGAATGCAGTAGAAATGTATTTTTTTCTTCAATAATTTCAATAGGTTTAAAATAGCACAACAATATGCATTTCTGTCATAAACGTATAAAATTTGCAGTTTAATAATCAGTAACACCTTTTCCCTATTTAATCGCAATTCAAAATTCTTCCGACAAAATTTTTTCCGACGTTTCAGTTGCAAACTTTGGTTGTGAAAAAATTCAGATTTCATATTGAAATTTAAAAGTGACAACTACGAAATTAAATCAGCAATAAGTTATTGTCATCATATTTTAGCTCTGGTGCGCTGTGGTTAAAAAAATAAAAATCAATTTTTCCTCGTCTTACCAAAGTTATGCTTGTTTATTTCTTTACTCTTTAAGTATATTATGCAACGTTAACGATTTCAATATTCAAAGAAACACTTTGCAGATTTTAAAAAACACTGTAAAGGAATAAACGAAAATCGAATGTTATATAATAGAATGTTATTATTCGTACTTTTAAGTGTAATAGGTAATGTAAAACAACTTTATTTTAGAACAATCCCGTGAAACAGCGTGTAAGCGGGATTCTATTTATGTTTAGCGGATTGTATACTTATATACTTTGAGGTTTGCTGCTGCGAAATCACAATGGTTTATGTGGAATTTCAGAAGTAGCCGAGTGTGAAGTCCTTTTGTGGACACATAGTTACCGGTGGCCTGTTTGTCCACGAATCTCCTACCATTTCATGGTTTCGATGAATGTGTCAACACGTTCACCACACAGCATCCCCTTGCCATTGTATATTTATACACGCGCGAGGCAATCGTCTTTCCAGCAACAACGGTTCCCGCTTTACATACAGCGGATTAGAATCCGGCTAAGGTTCAAATTCTCTCTGGAACTCTATTCGCCGCACTGAAATACATAAAACATTGGCTCGCGATGAACTAACACGATCTATACAACCATTTCTGTGAACCATTAACATGTTTCCGTCGTTTCGCAAGCACAACGTCGCATCGAGGTAAACCCGAAGAAGTCAATTGGATCAAGAAAAACCGTTATAATTCCGGGAAAATGTCAATACATACATTCGGTAATTATTTGGAATCACCAATTTCAATGACCTTGAAATATGCTGTCAAAGGTCATTATTCTAAACAACTTTTCGCTGTACATGTTACC
>CM052114.1:4891773-4902684 GCA_028454245.1 Halictus quadricinctus | reverse complement strand
GTTCAGTAACGTTTATTTTATATAGGAACATATTTTTTCTACTTATGTGAATATATTATAAAAAGGGTACATCATGTCATATATTGTATAATATAGGTTAAGGTACCCAATTACTGCGGGGGTACCAATCACTGTGTCATTATTAATTACACTTATTTTTAAAGCATAATGACTATTCAAAAAGAGATATTTTTAAAACATAATGGTTATTAAAAAAAATATTAAATTTTCTCACTAAATCAGTTAATATACATATATGCTATATAAGTATAATTACTGTAGGCACAGTAATTGGGCCCCTTACCCAATTTGATGATATTTTGTTGCGTTCAGTGATGATTAAACCACGGATCTTTGCGCAAAATAAATAATTGTATTAATTGCAGGACACAAGAAACAAACAGGAGTTTATTTCTTTCTTTTATGGTTTTATTGAGTTGCGAACAATGTGACTAGATTTTGAAATTTTTGTAATCTATCTACTGTTTCAAATTACACCCGCCCACTTTTGTCATAAATGTATAAAATCCACGGTCTAGAGGTGATACGACCCTTCTGTCCAGCCATTATAGTCGGGCCTTCACCGTATACTTTATTTTTCAAGTAATCCTATTAAGAAAGAGTCGCAGGGAAAAATAAGATAAATTGACTATATGTCTACTTTTTCTTCTCTTGCCTCTTAGCCATGGCGAGCATAAACACGGAGAGAGCAAAAACAACATTAAATACCATAGTTGATGTTTGATACGTTTAGCTATAAGAGAGACGGGGGAAAATTGTTGCACGGTTGAGGCAACGCAATTATCTGAAACTATGTGTGTGTGTGTCGCACAATTATGGCTAGAAATTTGTTTCGTTATGATGAAATTTACGTCTGTGTATTCTGCAGACGTGGATAACTGTCGTTTTCGTTTTTGTAGCAGCAAAGTCTACAGGGTGCACCAGATATTACCATTTTGATTTACGCCATTATTATCACACGTAGCGAGAAATGTTTGGATAGAGATTAAATGGTTTCAAGAGATGCAAATACTGGTGTTAATATTTTTTTACGTATACGCGCCACGGACTTACGAAGGTCAAATTTGTTTGTTTAAATGGAACCGTATACCTTTTTGTGCACCAATCGATGCAGCATTTTATTCTCTACAAAAAGGTTTTAACCTACGTCTGTCGAAAAATGATTAGTTTAGAAGTTATTTTAATTTATACATTGCTAAGATTCTACGAGAAATCTGATTCTCTTACTAATGACAAATTTATTTATTTAATAATTATTTACAAAACTGATTCAATGTAATGTTCTATGTATCGAGCAATGTAGTGAGAGCTTCTGCGTAAACTTATTCTTTATCTCAGGTTTTCTTTGTAATAGTTGAATCAAATAACTCCTACACTAATCATTTTTCGACATACATAGAGAATAAAAATATGGTATCGATTGCTGCATAAGAAGATATATGATCCCATTTTAAAAAATCAATGTTGATCTTCACGAGTCCTTGACGTGTCCACCTACAACACAATTAATAATACGTAATACGTAATTGATTCAAACCAAAAATTATAGAAATGAGAAACTGAAAAATGTATCAACTTACCGCAGTCTCTATGCAACATATGATTTTGTAGCAATATTAAAGGATGTAGCCGGATAAACAGGTCAAAAGTGTCCCCAAATCAAATTGAATTTTCTATAGGCGATTCGATTGCTCAACCAAATAAAATACTTCGTGCCAATTTTCAATAAAATACTTTGTGTTTATCCGACTACATTCTTTAAAACACCTCTTAGATTAATCATTTGTGAACATGAATAGGTTAATACTTTTTTTTTATAAAGAATATCACGGTGCATCGACTGATGAAATACAAAATATTTTTTCTACTTAAAAAACGTGGTAGAAAATGAACAGAGAGGTGCCTATACACTTCGCATTTAAAAAGAAATAACTGTGAGAACGACGTGCCCAAGAATACCCGTGAAAAATGTAATAATGGAGAAGATAAGGAGTATTATTTCCTTGTGTGCCTTGATTCATATTCTAGTTCTAGCAAACCGAATGAAAAATGAATGCGCTGCATGAACTGTGACGGTTGAGCATGCGAAGAACGAATCAAACCACATGATTTATAGATAGGTTTGTTATAATTGTGAAATCGACTAACCTGTAATCAGTTTAAAATAGTGTAAGTTGTTTAAGAATTTGATTTATATTTATCTTTTTTTGTATGAATAAAATTATTTTACTTTTCGTCATTTATTGCTACATTTAAATCATAAATAGTGGGTTACCATCAACCCTTTACCCACGATTGTTACATTTTTTCTAGTCTCCATTATTCGTTAACAAAATGGAAACTCGTGTGAATTTGAAAGTGATAGTGTCGGGTAGTCATATAAACTTTTCGTATTTAGATTGTGAGTGTAAATGAAATAATAGTAATAATAATAACAATAATTTTTCCATAATCGTAATCTACAAAATAAAATTTTTACTTTCAACTCCGGTTTCCCTAATACGGATAATAATGTTATAATTTTCTTTGGATGATAACAAGGTTCTAATTAAATGAATTTGTTTAAATATCATAAAATCCCAGGGTGGGTAGGGTGAAGGACCCAATTACTGTGGGGGTGCCAATTACCATGCCTATATTAATTATACTTATTTTTAAAGCCTAATGAATATTAAAAAAGAGATATTAAACTTTTTCTCATTAAAATCACTTAATATATATATCTTTTTTAAATATTATGCTTTAAGAATAAGTATAATTAATATAGGCACAGTAATTGGCACCTTCACAGTAATTGGCTCATTTATTCTTTCCAAGATTAAATGTTTATGAACTTTCGGTGTTTACCGAATATATTGTACGGAAGATGAAGGAGTTTTATAACACAATAAAAAGGTTTTATCCGACAGTATGTCGCCTTGACCTTTTCTTACCATCAGGAGAAGACAAGAAAACCTCTTAAACACTTCTGTTAGCGATATCATTCTGTTTTTCGAGGAATAACACATAAACATGTATGAAGAATGAATCTATAATAAAGTAAAAATAAAGTGAATGTAGATGCAGATTTTACTTGATTTGCAAAGTAAAACATACTTCTAACATATTAATGTCATAAATATTTTATATATGCATGGGAAATAAGGGTTCGAATCCTCTCCTCAATTCTCTTTAACGCTAACCACACCATGGACGGTTTTCAACATTTTTATTTTATAATTAGCTATTGAGATTATAAAGATGATTTTGTAATTATTTATAATAGGAGATTCGTCTTTGATTTCAATGAGCTTGAAATATGTTTTTAATATGTCATTGAAATCGGTGAGGAATCCCCTATTGTAATTACTTAAAAATCATCGTCAGGTTCCGCATGATGGTTTAGGGGTCTTAGGGTTAAAATAGTAAACTTAGAACACTGAAAACACAGTTAGTATCTTTAACGATGCACTCCAAAAAGATCCAAAAGATCTGAACATGATCATTTTTCGTGGTAGGTCTCGCGTGTAGATGCCCTGAACATTTTAAAGTGGCTACTTGAAATATCTTGTTACATCTCTTGGATCAATCAGAACCTGGCTATCAGTCGAATGTAATAAAAGATAGAACGGTCAAGGGTTAATGTAGACGCATGCATCAGACGCAGTACTCGACAGTCCATGACAGCCAACACCATAAACTGTCACTCTCGAGCAACACACGGATGGCAGTCGTGGTTATTTGCCTCGACGTGTCGCCCGCAATGTCTGGAATCCGCTGCACTTTATCTTCACAAAGATAGACGCTGAACTACTTGACCGTAAAGTGCAAACAACAATTGATGTTTGACTCTGCAGATGCGACTCGCCGAAACGGTATGCTAAACTTGATCTCTTGTATTAGAATTCCATTTCACAGACTCCACAAACCTCTAGAATAGTACATATTTAATCCTGAATTTAGAAGTAACGGAAAAGGAAGTAATAGACAAGTACGAAATGAAATAACGTAACGTATCATTTCATGTCTCCATCTAGTAATCAATATTTCTGCTTATTGTACATATTCATAATAATTCATTTATTAGAATGAAAGGAAATTAGAATGAAGGGAAAATTCCTTTCGCTAATTGTTACTTTTGTTACTTTCTGTCAATACACATGGTTCCTTAGATATTTTAAAGGATATATCATAAAGATCGGCTAAAGTTCCGAAAATAGGTCAAATCCGATTGAGCTGAAATTTGGTAAATTGTTTCATTGTGAGCAGGACTTCACTTTCTAGGACTAAAAATTTTGCACTTTTTTTTAGATAATCCTGTAGGTCTTGACGAGAAAATGCCAAAAATCGAAGTTTAAATGCGAGGAATTCACTGGTTCAAAAGTAATGTGCATTTAAAGTTGAGCAATTTTAAGCGTTTAAGTTGAGTGAAGTTTAATCTTATTTTGCTTTGAAAACATGTATCATAAAAGGATTTTGGCGATTCAAAAAATTGTTTTTATATACCAATATCATTTCCTAGCTTATTAGACATTCACTACAGCGAATTCTGCCGTTTTTAATTAACGAAACACGTGTTTTAGGACGGAGCCCCTCCGCCTGTATCCGCCCTCATCCCAAACCTAACCCAGACCTAACAAAAACTCGTCGATAAGGTAGATAATGATACTAATATAATAAAAAAATTTGTTTCGAGTCGCAAAAAATCCTTTTGGGAAACATGTTTTTAATGCAAATAGAGGCTATGTGCAAATTTTGAGCTCAATTTGATCTAAGCTCGATGCTCGGAACTTTAGCCCAAAGGTTCACAATCTAATGATTACTATGTGACAATTTCAAGTTTATAGGGAATAAACGTGAAAGAATATCGAATATAGAGTTCGTTCTAACGTGAAATTTAATTCGCTTAGTATAATATGGTAGTAATGAAGATATGCTATGACTTTAAAGAAGGGAACAAATAACCAGGATATAACAGTTTCATTAAAATGTGCTGCGAACACAGTTTCCAATCTCTTTAAAAAAATATGGTATAAAACATGAAGGTATTAATTAGTTTAAGTCGGTATGCCGTGTTATTAGGAAGCTTGGAAAATCACTGCTGTACACTATTCTAAGACGTTATGTACGTAGTAGACTAATATTCTATTATTTTACGACCCCACAGCCATGAGCAAGGACTTGATTTGCATAAGATAATATCTCATATCTAATGCTTTCGCGCACTCCCCCATGCCTTATTATTTCTTTTTTATGTTTTGACCCTTACGTTCTCGCACTCTAACTCGTTACTTTTTATTGCCATATGTTCTTGCTTCCTATACCCATCACCGTATAATTCACAGCTTCGTTTCTTATTCCCCTCTCGATATACATACATATATGTAAAGAAAGTGTACTTTCTTTAACCGAATGTGTCGAGTCTCGCACGAGTGCGAATGTGGAACAATTGGGAATCTGCATTATCGACCGGTAGAAAGAGATAGAGAGAAGAGGCATATAAGATAGGGCACGTGTGAAAAACTGACCGCTAGTAGAACCGTTGGTAGAGCTTAGAGTACTGTTAGAAAGAAGTTAGGAGTACAGATCAAGGAAAGATAAATTAATTAACTTTAATTGTAGTTTCTTTGATTTTCAGGTGAGCGTGTATATAGTGTAAATAGTAACCTAATGTACAAAAAAATAAATAACGGAAATCTTTGATTTTCAGAGAAACAAATTCTAGTTGATTATTACTTGGAAATCCTCAATTAATTGTCTTATATATATATTCCCACATTCTGCGTTTCCACACCTCACCATTGCTACTAAATTCTGACTATTTTCCTTCCCATCCTCATAACATGAATGCTGTATCCGCAGTGAATCCAAGCAGTATTTTAACACTAAATACCCGATTCTAGAAGGGCTAGAAGGCTCTAGTTTCATTTTCTATCGTTCATTTTATTCTAAGATTTTTTTCCTAATATAAAACTACAGACGCGTTTTCGGAACGGACTATGGACAGAGTAACGCCTTGGCTCTTAGCTAACAATTGGTTCTAGGTCTCCATCGTCCCGTCTTCTTATTTCATCCCCTCTGTCCTTGTCTTTTTTGTGGAAGGGAAATATCTCTTACAAATAACGCTGGTTTCCTCCAGACCTTGTCGAAGGTCCTTCGTCACTCCACGATTTATGGTATTCGTATGCAGCTATTGAGCCTGCGACTAACTACAACTAAGATCATACCAGGATCTGAAACTAAACAGTTCCCTCAAAAATAGCTTTGTCTAGTCACATACACCATAAATCGTGTTCAGCAGTTTTTCACTTTCTAAGGACTTCGACTTTCTCTGGTCCCTACACATCTATGAAAACTTTGAAAAATTTTTTTCGTGACTGAAAGGACCATAGATTTAAAAATTGATGCTTCCTCTTTACAACGACATCATAAAAATTGATGTACGATTTTTTAAAGACGTTTTGTAAGCTTACTAGAGAGTAGTTTGCTAGAGAATGAA
The DNA here is from genome assembly GCA_028454245.1 of Halictus quadricinctus. Classification (NCBI taxonomy): domain Eukaryota; kingdom Metazoa; phylum Arthropoda; class Insecta; order Hymenoptera; family Halictidae; genus Halictus; species Halictus quadricinctus. Next base: position 4,896,185 of record CM052114.1, on the reverse strand, counting down.
TACACAAAAATTTTTTTATATTGTAATTGGTTGGAATGATAAATAAATTAGAAAATGGTGTTCCTTCAACTTTTTTATCTGAGCCTATAACGATAATTTAAGAAGTTCATTTTATAGATTTCGGTAACTTATATGCATATTGAAAATTTCATAAAAAATTTTCGGCCTTGTCAGGGAATTTTGCCCGTATGTGATCATCGTTAATAATAATATTCTGGACAGATGCAATTGCAACCGCGTGTTATATTCGTAACAGATGTCCGTCAAACAGTATAAATGGTAAAACGGCATATGAGAAATGGCGAGGAGTGCTGCCAAAGTCTCATCCAAGAACGTTCAGAGTACCAGTGTATGTACTCAACAGTGTATGTACTTATCTGACAAAGGATAAGTTTGCTGAAAAGGACGTTAAAAGGTATATTTGTAGGATATTCACGAGAAACCTTAGGGTATAGAATTTTGTTACCAAAAGATACACATCATCAAAGTTTACCATTTGGCCGATATTTACGAAAACTTTCTTCACAAAACAATTTATATCAAATATTTTCTTTATTCTATTCATCATCACAAAAGACAATTAAATAATGTAATTAATAATAGTTTTTAAACAATTTTTCATTTTATGCGCAAATGTCATTTTTTAATGCAAAAATATTGAAGATATTTTTGTTTTACAAATATGCCCCCAGTTCAAGTGTGAAAAAATTTGAAAAAATAGGGTCGCATTATTGATTTATCCTTTTTAAAATTCCGTTTTTTAGTTCGCGGAGCATCCAGAAACGACGTAAAAGTAGTAAGTTAAAAAGGGCGTAGTATGGATTACGTCAGACAGGCAGAAAATAGCACGAAACTCTTTCTCAAAAATTGAATGAGATTGATCTACAAGCAACAAAAGGGGAGTCTTTTATGTATCACGCAAAACGTACTGGGGACATAATGCTATTAATTGTTTATGTAGATGATCGTGTCCACCAGCGATGAATGGGTAGACGAAATTAAATCCACATCGGCTAATCATTTTTTTTTTCAAGATTTGGGTTTAGTAAAATGCAGTTTGGTTTTCGAACTCATTTAAGGACACGATTTCGTCATGATAAATCAGCAGGGTTATATGAATTGCATTTTCAATCGATATGGGACGAGCCAGTGTAATCCTGTAATGACTCCGGTGGAGTTGAAAACAACTCATCCAGAAGATAGCACGGATACAATATCGAGTAACTCCGGCACAAATGAAATAAAGGATAATCGATCGTATGGGGAGCTAATAAGCCCGCTAATATATCTGGCAATGAGAAACAGACATATCAAATACAGAAGGGCTGCCCAACTTCTTCTTCGTCGCGTGCCACACGGTACCCACCATCAATCAGTCCGTTCCCCCACTACTTAACACTAGAACTACCGGACGAGTCAAAATGACTTGTTCCTAATTTTTTCTTTTACAATTACTGAAATTGTAAAAATGATGGGGCAACAAAGACGACACGAGACACAAGCGAACGTTATGGAGAGGTAGGTGGGGGAAATAAGCGTTTAAGGGTCTTCAACCGAGTCCAGCACTGATATAGGTATTCGGCATCATTTTGTTCAAAATGCGGATAGAATTAGTGTTCCTGATTTCTCAACATTTTTCATTTCTCGAGAAATGAGAAATAAGACTATATTTCTCGATAATTTTCGAGAATTTTTAATAAAATAAAAAAATATTGGGAAACTTTGACCAAATTTTTATAAAGTGAAACATTACGCTTTTGTTTTGAAATGACTTCTTGAGAAGAATAATGCGTCTAATGTAGAATCAGACAATCTATTTCTTTTTTTTTGTAACAATATCTGTAGCCGTAGAAAAATTTCTTTCATTTTGTGTGGATGTTGGCTTTATCGTATATAGAACATCCAAAAATTGCTGAAGATTGGGTGTCCTTTTTTCAGTGGACTCAAAAATTTGGAATTCCTTTGTTAGAGTCCGGAATTTATTTTCTTCTGCCGCTAAACTGTTTTTCCAGTGATTGTTCCTCGTTCTGAGAATCTGAAAGTTATTAACTATTTTCATAAGAATCATTGTTATATTTTCCAAAAAATCTGCTTAGAATTTGTTTTACCATTTTATACATATCTGCCTTGGATGTTAAATAAAATAATGTATCTTCTGAATTTTTTTGCAGAGATTCTGGATTATGCAGATATTTTATAAGGGATACAACAATCTTGTCTCCTCTTTTAGATGTTTCTTCTTTAATAACAATAAGAAACTCATTACTCAATTCAGTATTCAGTTTTTCTAAAGTTTTAAATAAGAATTTCAGAGAATTTAAGAATTTATATGTTATAAAATAAATGGGATTCATGAGAATTTTCCTAAATTTAAATTTCTTGAGAAATACTGGAATTTTTCTCGAGAAATGAGAAATAATCACTTATAAAATTTCTCGAGAAATTCTCGAGAAAGAATTCTCGAGAAGGAACACTAGGTAGAATGGGATTAATTACCCTCAAACATGTTTCTTTGAGCCAGATGACTGCAGATATGTTGACCTGGCCGTTAGGCTCGAGATACATGTTAGATATGTGACAATGAGCTTGATTGTTGTTCCAAAAAAAATTGTTTGAAAATTTGGGCTTCTTGAGACGTTCGTCATTCTTTCGTTTTATTTTATAATCACATGGTCGGCGTCGTATTTTCTGTATAATTATCTAAATTTCTGTTATATTAAAATATGTGCATCAAAACCTAGCTGCATCTTCATTTATTGCGAAATATCATTCTCTGGGAATAAATGTATTCTTATCTATCTTTCCATAACAATCAAAATAGTACAAATCTAACATTGTAGGATATATTTGTCTCTTAATTTTTGTTGTTACTGAATTATTAGTGTAATTTCAGAAATAGCATAGAAAGAATAAGGACATGGCTTGGTATTAGTTAAAATCGATTAGGCTTCACATGGTTGTTATACGTTTCTAAATTTAAATAACTTAATTTTATAAATTAAAGAAAACTTCTCTTTTTAATTTGTAGGAATAGAAGGACGAATTTCTAAATTTGGCGTTATGTGAAACATTCTATACTGTGTCTCTTCCTTGTCTGTTGTTACAGTTAAAAGAGATTTAATTTGTTCCTAAATATATAGATTAATTTACTGGAGGTTTCCTCTCTGAAACGCTTTAAAATACAATCAATTAGATCTACAACTCCGTATCTTAAAAGAAAATACGTACATGAATCTTAAATTATTTTAACGATTTAGTCGATTAAGTATTTACTTTAGGTACGACGTCTGAAGAACGGCAAGGTGCTTCGTAGCACAAAGTAAAGAGTTCGAGTATTTCCTTTAATCTTCGACAACTAAGGAACGATCTATGTACGACCTATTTTCGTGTATGTATTTTACGTAGGCATGTATATGTTCTCATTTAACAGTTGTTTTAGATACATTTAAACCACATTCCACTGCAATTCACTTATAAAAAATTCTGAATGTAGCCCACTATTTAGAATTGCAGTTTTGTTTTCTGAAAAAAGTACTGATCTTTCCTCTTTTCTCACTATTTTCACATTAGTTTTATTTTTTTTTACCGCTTTATTTAGCGTGCTATCTGTTCATCTTTTTTTCAGTATTTAATTGCAGAATCTTCTTTCCTCTTATGCATTCAATGGTGAATCACGCGGTTATCTTTACCTCTATTTTCGACAACGAAGAAACGGCGCTATCTATAATTACCAGACTACGGATCATTATGCAAATGAAATACACGTACTTCTTTCCTTAAAAACTTTGATAAGCTGAAAATAACACAATCGGATTCTTAGAATCTTCTGAGATTTCATTTAAATATATAATATCCGCAGTCTAATACGATAGGATTAACCCTATTTTGTATTTTAATCGCAGGGTATGTAAGAAGGACATTGAGTTACTGCGCATGCGTTGCGTTTTTGGTTCCTTCACAGCGCGCAACGCTGTTCCATAGTCGCCAGATGAGGGGAGGTAGCACGAATTGAGGGGTAATGTTATCCTCTCTCTACCAGTATCAGGTTAGTCACGTGATATTGCGACACATGCACGACAGAGACGGAACGCGTCACGTGACCGGCCCGTGGAGAAAGCGTGGAATAGTGCGGTAGAAGGGGAAGTTAGAGTAGGGGAACAAAGATCTCTAAGCCAAATGCTTTTACACGACTTCATTCCATATTTCATATTAACTTTGGTCTTTATTTAGTCTAATTAATCAAATTCGGTACAATTAATTTTTCTAATCGAAATGGGGATTTGGATCGTTCTCCACAATGGATATTGTATACATATAATGTAATTGGTAAACGTCTGTCACTTCTATGCTAACTTTCTAAAATTATTTGAAAATTATAATTTAATCTTCGTTACGGTTGCACAGTAATCAAT
>CM052114.1:4867968-4891273 GCA_028454245.1 Halictus quadricinctus | reverse complement strand
GCCACCCTGTATATAATTAATAATATAATGACATTTTTAAACCTATAGTTAGTAAAACAAGTAGGTTACCCTGATAGTATACTTCTACCGACACACAGACTAATTCAACACACTAAAATTAGAAGAAAAGTTCATATAAACATATGTCCTTTATGACCTTGCTTTTGAGTTACAGCTTATTCTGTGATATAGTACTTCCATATATGAGATACGTGTCGGTTAGTTTACAGTTGAAGTAACTCATTTCCAAGACGCCACGTGACATCAAAAACTTAGAATAATCTTCATTCACTGAACGTGGTTTTCATGTTAATTAGACCAATCATTGGAAAATATTTTATGATATTTACACGGCACTCACATCATGCGGGAAAACATTATACTAACACACAATTCTGTCGTATCCTCGCGAAAAAATCGTTGTAACACAAAATAAGCTGTAACTCGAAAACGAGGTCATGAAGAGCATATGTTTATATGAATTCATCGTCTCATTTTAGTGTACTGCATCAGCCCCTATTGTACTTCCCACGTGTTCTGACTCTCCCTGTATATGAAAAGCTGGTAAGACATTGTCTTTGATATAATTTTCTTCGACTATTAACTGGTATAATTTCGAAAGAATTTATTCGACGCAATAAAGAAGCCTCACATGTGTATAAGGAAGACTGTTTTTACCTTGGAAGTATAATATATACAAGTAGTAGCACTTATTTAACAATATGTATAATATAATTATATATGTACATATATGTGTATGTACAAATGAGTAATACATATTTATGAATAGTCTCCAAGGTCATATGTGAAGTGTGAAGCATAAGATTGCAAATAGCTTTCTGATCCATTCAATTTGGCTTACTTACGGTAATTGTAACTAAAAATATTTATGAAAATCCAAGAACCGCAAGTGTTCTTATTTATGCAACCACTTTACAAGAAAAATAAATGCTCACTTATAATAATATAGTCAATGTTATTCAAGATTATTGCATTAATATAACAATAATTTCCTTCATATATATATGTATATATACTTATTCAGTAAAATATTTTGTGAATATTGTTCTCTCATTTTGCATAATATTTACTATCTGTCTAGTTGTGTATAAATAGAAAAAATACATAAAAAAGCAAAATCAATGCAGTGATATAGAATAAGTTAATTGTTATATGAAATAAGTATTTGTATATAAACACTTTTAGGTACTTGTTCTTTGTATAAATACCGAATTGAATAGCATTTTCAATTCCGAATCAATCGCAATTCCGATTTTCCTGAAGAAATCAATAACAATATGAAATTACCGAAATATCTGAACCCTGCCAATAACAAAGCCTCTCGTTTAAGGTACACTGATCTGTTAATTCCTCACTTTTTTTCTTTTCTGTTCCATGTTTTGACGATGCGACGAATATAGAGGCTCGCGAATTTATTCGAACGCTCTCTATTTTTAACATGTGAAATATGTGTATTAAACTAAACTGTCCAATATACTGTAGCATAAATAGCAAAGGAGAAGTTTTAGGAGTAGGGTAAGGGACCCAATTACTGTGCCTATATTAATTATACTTATTTTTAAATCATAATGAATATTAAAAAAGAGATATTAAATTTGTCATTAAAATCAGTTAATACATGTTATGTATATCTCTGTTTTAATATTCACTATGCTTTAAAAATAAGTATAATTAATATAGGCACAGTAATTGGAACCCCCACAGTTATTTGGTCCGCACTACTCCTACGCTTCCGCCACGGCCCGGTCACGTGATGCATTTCGTCTCTATCATGCATACTCCGGTACTGATGGAGAGAGGGTAACTTTTCCCCTCAATTCATGCTCCCTCCTCTCATCTGACGACACTGGTGCTATATATTTATATTACCAAAAACTTATATATAAATTAAGCTTTTAGATAAAAGAATGGATATTATATAATGTCTCACACCCTAAAAAATTCCCCACAAAGCTAAACGTTAATTCTATGGAGCAACTACTGACTGAAATGAGTGGTTGATAAAATAACTATGTGATTAACATCGTACGAATAATAAAACAGAAAATTATAAAAACATAGAACGCCGTTAACGAAAATGTTGCGCAAGATTAGTGCACGAATTAATGAACATCGACTTAGAAATGTTATTACTAGACTGCGGGTCAAGCCGTAGGAACCAAATAGGAATTTATTGCTCTTTTTAGTAGTCTTATTAAGATAATTAATCAATCAAAATTAAATTAATTAATCATTCAATCAAAATATGTTTTACAATGAGTACCTACTTAAGGAAATTAGTTTTACCTTGAATTTAAGAACTTTGTCTTCAGGATGATTCCCCTGATCATGCAATCATCTAGAATGACTAATACTTTCGATTTTATAGTGTTCCATTCACAGAAGAAAAAATTTCTTCAAAATATTCAAATTGACAAATTTAATTTTGACTATGTTTTCGCGGCTCCCGGGGCCACTGTGCGACGGTTTACTAAACACAATGTAGCATATTGTATGCATATGTCGTTGCGTCGTTTTTTAAATTTTACACAAGTGTTCTTGAGATACCGCTTTAGTGACGTACGCGACATCCATTAAAATTCTTTCGTTCTTTAACTTTTGTCAGCGAGTGTATATCCGCCTTTTCTTAAACCATACAGATCAGCACTATTAAATCTCGTCGTGTTATCGCTTCGACATAAACGGTCCCGCAAGTATCATATGTCGAGTAATATATATGTATAGTAAAACCAGCCATCGTCGGGGGAGGATTAAACAAAGCTACCTTATGCGCGCTAACGCAGACGCGCATGAATAACGTGGTTCCGACAATGCGACAATGTCTTTTTTGCATTATTCGAAAAGTCTTATTTGTTCGATAAACAAAAGAGAAATAATTTTTTTCGCAAATATCGAATGTTTGTGTACACAATGTGCGATCCTAACAAATAATTAACTATTAAAAATTACTTAAACAATGTATTGTATGCCGCATTATTAAAAAACTATAACTTTTAAAAGATCGTTTTACGATGAAAGTGTTTTAAATTATTTTTTCCTCATTGCTATGTTACGTTTGATCCTCATTTGTTACTGTTTATTAGCAAAATTACACGATGGCTGCACAAAGATCAGATGTAGATATTTCTACGCGAAAATTAGTAATGAAGTTGTTCTGTGGGAGTAAATTTATGAGAGATTGGAAAAATAATAGGTAGATGTCATTCTACCGTGCAGAAAATTATAATCAAGTATGCAAGTACCGATATACAGGGTGTCCCAAAAATGTTGTATTTCCTTGGAAAGAGTGATTTCTGATGCCATTTGTAGTAACTGTTTCCTTTGCAAAAATGTCCTCTGCGACTTTGTTAAGGAGTTATTAACAAAACACCAGAGCGCGGATACAAGATAAAATACCTCAGCATCTTAAAAACAATTTGAAAATTTGTAAATGCTTTATATTATTTTCAGCACGACGACGACGACCCAAAGCATTCGACTTATGTTGTAAAGGAATGGCACCGAAGTCACCGAATTTAAATCCGATCGAGCATTTGTGGCGGGAGTTGAAAAGAAAATTACCAACTAATAAATAAAATAGAAGAAAATCTATAACTACGTAAATGTGGGAGAATATGGCAAATTCCATAACAAAAGATCTAGTGGAATCTATGCCAAAAAGGTTATTATAGCCGTTATACAAAATATTAAAATTAGAAATATTAATTGTTATTTTGTAAGTATGTTATGTGCACGCTCAGTTTTGTGACGTTGATATGTACTACAATAATGGTAAATTATTTTTTAAGACCTCAAATTGTATATATAGAAATTGTGTTTAAAAATTGTTTGTTTTTCATTAATCGAACAAATAAGACCTTTACGGTTTGTGTACGTTCAATTATTTTCCGAATACGTGACCGAAAACGTACCGAGCACATAAACAGAAAAACTGATCTGTTTAACGATATACATTTTCAAAATTTAACAATTGATAACGCGAGAGACGTGATACGTATTCCCTGAACACAAATAAACCAGCACAATGAATTTTAATGGATCGTTAAAGACCTCATACACTGTTATGATATATAATTATGCAGTCATTATGTAAATGAAAATAAACACTTTTATTCGAATATCGCCCATGAATAAAAGTGTCCGCAAGGATACCAGGAAGCATACGTAAAACAATCACGTCCTATCAGCACTCGAATATCATTTCACCGGAAATGATTATCGGTATGTATACTGAAATAAATAGAACATTTCCGTACGCTCATACGACTAAACCAATTATCGCGTAAATTTTGCCAAAAAGAATAAATACGTAACGAATAACAGCCGCGAATTTGGAAAGATGAAAACGCAGTGCGTTTGAATTATTTTGCAGTGTTTAAATTTTATCAAATAGTATCATAGAATAAAACTGTCGTTCGTACGTGCACCAGTGCTTCGTTGATCGAACCATGGCCAAAAAGTTGCAAATTATAGATACGATAAAAAATACATAGTCTATCAACTTACCAAATGTTGTTCCGAAGGAAATTGTTCAATAGACAGTTGGTTGTGGCACCATGCTGTTCATACAGCATGGCGAGATGTGTCAAAGATGCACTTAACGAGTCTTCTTTCTTGATGTCCAAACACGCGCGACACTCAACTAACATTTTTTTCTTGTGTGTGTGTATACAGGAAAAATGCGCGACAATTTGGTAAAATTTGACGGACACCGCACATTCATACATCGGTTACATTTGCTCATCTGACACGCACATGCACACACCCTCGCTACGGAAAACATACACGCATCACACATACAATCGCAGGACGGATGTACAGTTAAATGTATCATTTTAAATTTAACGAGATGAGCACCGAAATTTCTTTTAACGGCTTGCGCGTTTAATTCAACGATTAAAAAATAAAGGTAACCTATGACCGTGTCGGAACGTTACTGCGGTTGAACGAGTATAGTGGTTCAATCGTGTGGGGAAAAATGATTTTTACAAAAGCCCGATTTCCTGACACAAATTGATCGATTTAAATGGAAAAACGAAAGCACGAATGAAACGTAGCTTCACCTTACTAACCTATGCGTAGTATGTCGACCGGTTGTCACGATTACTCAACGAGTTCAAAACATTTCCACGACACTGACTTGTGCAGATATCACGACGGCTGCCATATTGGATTCTCATTCCGCAAACCACCGACGAGATATTTATAAAAGGGAGACAATCTTACGAGATTTTACGAAAAATTCATACGACACTAGCGACCTCTCCTGAGGCAACACGACATTTTGTAAGCATAAAATGCGTGAGCCAAAATCGATTTCAGCATGCATTATTTTTTATACAATTGCTATTAATTGTTTTCAGTAAATAAGTGGAAATTATTAATTACATGAAGAAACCTAGATAACTATAGTCCCTGGTAAAAAAAGAATTAGGGACACTATAATTTTCCAAATTTTCGCGGTAATCGTAGAATTAACATGCCAGAACGTATAATTTAATAATAGTTTTTATCAACTACTGAAGTATGTACATACGTAGATTACGTAGATACATATTAATAATTTGTGTTTCCCCCATTTGCTTTTATTGCAGCATGTACCCTTTCCGTAATGCTTCTTATACATTGTTCTATCGTATCCATTACTTTGGTATGATTTTGCCAAACATAGCAAGTTTTTTTTAGATTATCTATTATGATGACAGGTGATGCGTAAACAAAGGTTTTGAGTAAAGTCCAAATGTTTTCAATGGGATTTGTGTCCGGAAAGTTGCTTGGCTATAAAAGTACAGAAATTTTCTTTAATGCGTGTAAATTAAAAGTGCATGTATGCAATACCTTAATAGTTAATAAAATTAAATTATTAAAGTGAATAAGTAATTAAATTCCGATCAGGCCTTTCAAGTTTACTAAAAACACGAAAGAAATAAAATCATATGCGATTTAGCGTAAAAACTTGCACTTATTATTAATATAATTTTTGCAGTTAAACCGAAATGTTTTATAACCATACACGTAGATACTTTATTTATGTATATAAATACAAATATAGTTATTGCAATTGCAATCTGCATAATCAATGAATTAAAAAATAAACTGTTTTCACTTCCCGCGTAATTAATAAACAAGGATGCTGTTTTTGTTAATCTTTCATGTTATTTTTACTTTATCTTTTAATTTTGGCATTTTTAATACAATACTCGTCAATCCACTTCAATAACAGGAATATTATTTTTGCAAAATTTTAATCAGTTTAAATAAATCCTTTTTTACCGACTATTTATCATATCAATCGGTAATATAGCTTTCTTGTTTGCATCTAGACAAAAATTCTAGGGAGATGTACCTCTATCTTGTTGCATAATCTATGTTTAAGGAGAGTGCTTTAGATTTCCCGCTTTTCGTGCTTAAATTTTGAAGATGGCAGGTGCAACCACCGGCGAAGAAAAAATGGATGTAGATATATTACCGTCAACTAGCAGTACTAATTCAAAGACTAAAGAGAAAGGCGAGAAATCTTTGCATTTACCATGGTATGTCATAACAAATAATGATACTAATCTTATGTTGTTGAAGTTTAAATGATTGAGGTTAAGTTCTTATTATTTAACAAATACGTACTGTATAACAACAAAATAGGTCTGTATGTAATAAAACTGTTTTTAGGATTGAGAAATATCGGCCACATGTTTTTTCGGACATTGTGGGGAACGAAGATACAGTCTCTAGATTATCTGTTTTCGCTAAACATGGAAACTGTCCAAACATTATTATATCGGGACCACCAGGAGTCGGAAAAACTACTACAATATTGTGCTTGGCACGCATTTTGTTAGGACCAACTTTTAAAGAGTCTGTGTTGGAGTTGAATGCCTCAAATGAAAGAGGAATAGACGTTGTCAGAAATAAAATCAAAATGTTTGCTCAGAAGAAGGTTTCTATATGTAATTTGTTTTATGCTATGCTCTTATCGTGTATATCAGGCCTGCTCAATGATGTGGCTGCTTCTTTTCTTCGTCTGCTCGGCGAGTCAGTCTCTACCATGTCCACTCCGACTTTTCCTTTAGTATGTCAATGTACATGAGTACGTAGTAATGGTAAGTAACCTGCCAGAGCAGTGGTTGGGGGCCTCGTGCCGAAGGAAAAGCCAGAGTGAACATGATGGAGACTGATTTGCCAAGCAGGCGAAAAGGAGAAGCAGCCACATCTGTTCCGCAAACCATTGTTGGACAGATCTGGTATATATGATGTAGTAGTGAATATTTCATAATTGTTTGGAACTAGGTAAATCTTCCGAAAGGAAAACATAAAATAATCATCCTGGATGAAGCTGATAGTATGACCGATGGCGCACAGCAGGCTTTGCGTAGAACTATGGAAATATATAGTAATACAACAAGATTTGCATTGGCTTGTAATAACAGTGAAAAAATTATTGAACCTATACAATCACGTTGTGCCATGTTGAGATATGGAAAGTTATCGGATGCACAAGTGTTGACAAAGGTTCTTGAAGTTTGTAGTAAAGAAAATGTAAGGAAGCAATATCCATTTTCCTTATACAACAATTTAACAGCATTAACAATAAACTAAATTAAGCATGTATGCACAGATTTCACATACAGATGATGGCTTGGAAGCAATAGTATTTACTGCGCAAGGTGACATGAGACAAGCCTTAAATAATTTGCAATCAACGTATAATGGTTTTGGCCATGTAAATAGTGAAAATGTTTTTAAAGTTTGCGATGAACCACATCCCTTACTTGTGAAGGAAATGCTTGAGTATTGCTCGCAAGGAAACATTTCAAAAGCATATTCGGTAAGTTATTCTATGAGTTATTATTTTATGTATTAATTCTATTGTTTTCTAAAGCATGATTTACACTGTACATATATAATGAAATCAAACGTGTATTGTATTCAGGTAATGGAGCATCTATGGAAAATGGGATATTCTGCAGAAGATTTGATTAGTAACGTATTTAGAGTTTGTAAAAACCTTCCAATTGAAGAAACCCTGAAACTAGATTTTGTAAGGGTAAGTGGAAATAATATTTCTGTATATTTCAAGATGCTTAACAAATATATGTAACAAAATGTAAGGGATGATTCTCTACGATAATATACAATGAAAGTTAAGGCTAAAAATATTAGGCTTTATAGCGGCGTGTGAGCCACTTTTTTAAAGTCATCTTTTATATAGTTCGTCAATGTCCGCGCTCTTCTTAATGTGACTTGCGCACGCGGCTATTGAAACATCAAAGAGATTTTAAATCATTAATAAATAAAAACGAAGCTGATGCCACAATGTTTTATCCGGTATTTTCGGTTTGTATTATCATAAAGAATTGCGCTTTCAGTCTTTCCCCACTTGTTGCAGAACACTCTGCATACACAGTGGCCGCTCGATCAGTATGCAAGTTTTGGGGCTTTAGAGGCTAATTGACTACTTATTGGGCTAGGTATCACACGCACGCTCCCCTCGCTGCTTGTCTGTTCTCTTTCTCGATGTAACTACAGATAAGAGTCATGAGACCACACTAGGCGAGAAAGCGCTTGCACGTGTGTAAATAATGCGTATAAATATGGAATTTTTTCAGTGAGACATACTTACAAGAGACGTCACCTAATTTACCCCTTTTCATATACAGGGAGTTCGACTATAGGTGAGAAAAAATTTAAGGGGTGGTCTTCCAAGACAATATAAGCCGAAAATGAAGAATAAAAAAATTATGATTTCGGCTTCATTTTTTAATTGTTATCAATTAAAAATCCGCCTAAAATTCGGCAACCCGACCAACAGACGTGTACGTTACTTACGTTAAAAAGGCGCGCAACAGTCACGTCTCAAAGAGGGTCCTTGCTCGCACCTAATGGTTAGGTCTTCACGCCACACACTTTAGCCAATAATTCAGCTAGAACCAAAAATGCGTGTGGAATGACCCAATCGGATGCTTTACACCCGCAGCCCTGCCGAATTTCTGCCGGGTGACTTCTTGTGAGGCACGCAGAGAACCACCCCTTAAATTTTCTTCCACCTGTAGTCTTTCACTTAATTCTCTTAATTTCAAGAGATTTAGTGTTCGTATCGAAAAAAGGCTCTATGCATTTTTAATTGATTACTTACTTATTTAAGACGCAAAATGTCTAGAAAAAAAGGCACAGCGTAACATAGCGTGACAGTCAAGGCCAAATGCCTGCCGGTCCCCTTAATGCAGATAGAAAACACTTACATACAGTAATTGTTCGTCTTTTTATAGAAAATAAGGTGACGTAAACAAAACTTTTAAAAACTCATGGGGGGGGGGGGGGTTGTTGTTGATGACAATATAAGACAAAAATAAAAACCACAACAATTTTTATTTCGACTTCGTTCTCAAGAAGCAATTCAAAATGTCGCTAAATGAGTTAGCGACAGTGTTAAACCAATTTTTGTATGTAACATTTTTTTTCCATCTTCATTACTTTTCAAGATATTTCATAAAATAGATTTCCCATCCCTACGTTTGAGAGCTACTTTTATATCTTAAACATGAAGAATAAAAAAATGCGTGTCGAATAGTTTTCAATTTTCTACAAACTTTATTTCAGTACTTAGGTTAGGCTGCCATAGGCGTATTCTACATCTACGGATCAATGAAGATTCGTAAAAAAGAGTTGCCGCAAAATTGTCCTTGACCTTGATTTTCAAGGTCAAGTTTTTGTTTTTTGTCATGACGCGTAGAATGTAATGCGATAAAAAGAAATTTGACCTTGAAATTCAAGGTTAAGGACAATTTTGCAGAAACTTTTTTTACAGACCTTCATCGAACCGAAGATGTAGAATACGCCTATGGCAGCCAAGACCAAATTTTTCTTTACACCCTGTACATTTATTATAACTATAAGCGTATACTCGCAAAAACAGACCATAGTAAGAATGTGTCGGTATTTTTAATGTAGAAAGCAAATAAGCTGGTGACATTGTGTCGTACTTAAACGATCAAGTAGTTTTTTGGGCTAAATGAAACAGTGTCTTGAAAAACTAATTGAATGTATTTTTTTCATTACAGGAAATTGGAATAACTCATTTGGGTATAGTGGATGGAATTAACAGTTTGCTACAGATGAATAGTCTTTTAGCTCGTCTTTGTAAGAGGGCTGTACAGTCTTGAAAAAACTCATTGTAATTATTCTATTTTTGAAAATAAAATTATTTATATATTTGTATTATGTAATTCTTTATTTCAAAATATTTACTTAAACAAAGATCGTAAAAAAATTTCCAATCCAACGTACATTTTATAGTTTGTGTGCATATAAGTGTACCGTACTTTCCCACATCATTGTGTTAACTTACTTTTGATTTGTAATCAGAAAAACTTAATTTCGAGTTTATCCTCTGCGAATACGTACAGCAACTCAAACTTTTTGACACATATAAATAACTTATTTATTTGAAAACAAATTGTAGAAGTAGAATTAAATGACAATACCTTTTTTATGTTTTTTTCATATATATATATATAATGTAAATATTTTATAAACGGAACTCGTAGGTAATTATAATCTTTACTTGTAACTGTGAGTAAAACATTCTGTGTGCAGAGGGTTAATATATTTAATACGCATCTTAAAGTTCTTTTCCTTAAATTTCTTTTTCCTTAAATATTTCAAAACTCTGATAAAAAATGCGGTATCTATTTAAAAAACGTAGAATTTGTTTTCATATACATTTAACAATTATCTAAAAAAAATCTTTTCTTACTTACGAATTAAGTCTAATTTCAATAAAATTAAGTTTACATAGGTAAATTAAAAACATTTATTGGATGTATAATCGAATTTTGGAGCTAACGTGAAGGATAAAATAATGTCATATAGTGAATAATGTAATTGAGTTCTATATTATGTCGGATGATGAAATTTACAAATAAATTATTCATGTGTAAATTATTTGCCATTTAAATCTATTACTTATATTTACAATTTTTCAAAGAATTCTATCAAAAGAAATGGAAAAAGGAATTGTATCACTCACACTAGAAAGGTTTTGAAATCCTTAAGAAATCCAGTAAAAACTACAAAAGTCTTATTTTTGGTATATGGATGTTACAAAGTTAATAAATTTATGCAATGTTGGCAAATAATCTTAGTGGTAGCTACGGCGACACATTAAAAAGAAATGAAAGGAAGTTTGTTTGCATTGTTACGGAAATTATTGTATGTATATTAAATAATGTATAGTTCCGGC
Source organism: Halictus quadricinctus (assembly GCA_028454245.1). Taxonomy (NCBI): domain Eukaryota; kingdom Metazoa; phylum Arthropoda; class Insecta; order Hymenoptera; family Halictidae; genus Halictus; species Halictus quadricinctus. Next base: position 4,880,016 of record CM052114.1, on the reverse strand, counting down.
GGTTGGGTTTCACCATTGCATTATTCCTCTATTCTTATTCAGTTCTTACATACACACTGTTATGAATGAATACTCTGTACAATCAGAATGTAACATGAACGGGGACGTAACCATTTACGAGAAGATGGAAACAAAAAAAATTCATTCGTCCTTCTATCTTCCGTCTATCTCGATTCATTAATATTAACACATTATGGCCGAAAGATGCAAATTGAAGTTGTTTATTTAACAAGCGTTGGCCCTTGGGAAAATCTAACATATTTGGCTTGTTAGCATTCTTCTATACAGGGTGTCCCAAAAATGTTGTACTTCCTTGAAGCGAACGATTCCTAACGCCACTTGAAGTAACTTTTTCCTTTGCGAAAATGTTCTCCGCGGCTTTGTTAAGGAGTTATTAACGAAAAACACAGACCAATCGAAGCGCGGATACAGTAGGCGGATTTTGACTCAGCCAATGCTAACACTACGCTCAGCGAGAGCTGTCGCCGAGCCGGGATCCCTGTGCTATAGCCACGCTCTGATTGGTCCGTGTTTTTCGTTAATAACTCCTTAACAAAGGCGCGGAGAACAATTTTGCAAGGCAAAAAATTGCTTCAAATGACCTCAAGAATCACCCCCTTCAAGAAAGTAAAACATTTTTGGGACACCCTGTATATAAAGGCTAAATGTTTTGAAATACATGTCCCACCCAAAAAACATTACCAAGACTATTTTGAAATGTATCCATAAATTTTTTAAATCTTGTACTTATATAATAAATAATGATTACTATTTTTAAATATACTGATGATGCATTCATTACTTAATTTTCCGGGAGTTTGCGGGAATTAAGACTACATGCGCATTATGTAAAGTATACTATCCATAATGTGTCAATATTTCTACTGCTAATTACTGGTTTGCTTAGCCATCTTCTTCTCTCCTCACGATAATGTTATAATTTTTTAACTGATTTAAATAGTTGAGTATGTTTGACAGACTTTGTACAAAACATTAACGCTAATATTAAAATTAATAACCATGTGCTGTATTTTACGCGTATGAATACAATTTACACTCTCTGATACATCTTTCTAAGGGAGCTCACTGTCAGTGACTGATTTGCGAAGGTTGATAAAAGTGAATGGAAAACGCCTAGTAAACTATGCAGAACAGTGAAGATACACCGTATTCATTTCTTATCGTTCTGTAGTAAGTCTTATGGGGTAATATTTTCATTTTAGACAAGTGCACGTTATGAAATATTTAATAAGAAACTAATTAAATAGGAATAAGCAATATATATATATAGGATATTCGACTATGGGTGATTCTGAAAGTGATTCTATATGCTAATCTTGGAAATCTCAACGTGTAACAAACCCAACCACATGTGTAAAACTGGAATCCAGTCGGCAAAACTCGCTTCGAGCAAGTTTTGATCAATATTCGTAATCGTACTTTGCGAGCAAATGGCGGTCATATGGGTGCTAAGAACATGCTTGGAGCAGAATTTGGTCTTCATTTGCTATGAATTTGCCGATCAAAACTTGTCGACAAATGGGGAGTCTATCTGAGAGGCGATCTAAGAGAGGCGGGAAAGCTGGACCTTAGAGTCCCTCGCACGAGTCGCACCAATGGCGGACCTAACCTTGCTCTAGGAGTAAATATCGTGCAAAATTGGAGTATCCCTTACTTTAGGAGGGAAAACGGAATTTTATTTAAACTTCTAAATTACATAATTTTAAGTTTCATGTATTTTCAATAATTTAGTTCCATTTTCCTTCCTACGGCAGGGTCTGCCCTCATTTTGCCTTCGAATTCCGCCTACAAACTTTGCACTTAAAATGGAGGCTAATTGGCTACAAGTTTTGGTAGCCAATTCATAGCAAATCAAGAGCGGATTATTTATTCCATAATAAAATGTATTATTATTTTTAAAATGGTTTAACATTTTGTTGTGTTAATGCTGCTATGCATGGTCGTTATCGGAGTTTGTGCGTAAATAAGTGACGATGTGCTATCTCAAATTATGATTAGATAGTGGATTTCATGCATTTATGTATATGTATGGCAAAAGTGAGTAGGACGAAATCAAAACAGTACAAACTGTTTGCATATTGGGAAAGAAAATACTCTCTATACTCTAGTTTATTCCAGTTTGTTGCAATCGAGATGAAAAATTTTTATTTGTGTCATTTTCTGTATTTGTTCGAGCTGCAATTGAATTTTTTACCAATTGTAAACTTTATAGTTACTGGTATTGTTTCGATAAATACTATTTACTATGAATTATGCCATTTGTTATGTATTCAGGAATGTATATGTAAATTTTTTGTTTTCGATATGTCATGGTGGTGTCAATAATCTGTAATATTTATAAAATTTCATATTGGGACAAAACCGGATATCCAGTTGTGAACAAAATGTGTCCATTTTACACCTGCATTGAGAAAATAGTGAAACATTTACTTGATTATATTTTTTTATTTATAATGCATTACAACGTTTTAATTTATCTTTATTTTTAAACAAAATGCCTAGTAATGAGAATGCAATCGTAACATCGCACCCTTACGCAAGATCATTGTTTCTAGAATTTTATTCGTTTTACAAAACTTGGTTGTTTAACGAAGAGGTTGCTTTAATATACTCTACTTCCAATGTTTGTGTACCTACATTCATTTCAGAGTTACACCACTTTATTCTTGAGGTTTCAGTTTTATCCCACTTTCCCCTACTTGTGCCGTGTACGACTCATTGTCAGCCAAGGTGAGGGTAGAACGTTAAATCGTAAAATCCTTCGAGCGCTAGAAAAGTTTTCCTCAGGGATCTTGTCCAAAGACTTTCTCTTGGAAAACTTTTAAAGACTAATAAATAGAAGACATCCTACTCGTCCAACCCTCAAAGGAGAGAACGTTTTTTCCCTTCTTCCTCACCACATTGCTACCGAACTCCGCCGTGTTACATATTTTTTGCTCGAAGCTCTGATAGGTATGTTGGTTATTCTTTGATAAATTGTGAGCCAAAGAAATATTATTAGTCACCACGGGTAAAATTTAAATCTGGACCGCAACGTAGTGTAAAAAAAGTGATTAACGAATTGTTAGAAAACAGGGTGATCAGAGAGTCATCCTCCCCTTCGCTAGTCCAATGATGCTAATAAAGAAAAAAATCAGTTTTTCATAAAATTCGTAAAGCCTTCAAAACGAAGCCTTTGCCACAATTGGTGGCCACTTATAGTCGAATATTCTACACATCAATTTTTTGAATATCTAAGACTATTATGTGAAAAAGCTTATAATACAATTTAGTTCTGAGTGACCAGTCTTCAAATTTGTCAAATAATAAAACTTTAAATTGGGTTTAACTTCACCTTGGAAACCCCGAAATTTTTAACTTTTTTTTTATATAATCCTTTAGATTTTGACAAGAAAATGACAACAATCCAAGTTTTAATGTTAGGAATTCACTGGTTCAAAAGTTATACGTGTGTAAAGTTGAACGATGTTCAGCTTTTTTGACAGACACGGACGCTGCCATATTGGTATGTAGTTAGATATCATCCAATGAGCGGAGACGCGAGAAGGTTGGTCGGGGTTAGGTTCGTGGGGGGGGGGGATACTACACTTGCAAATCTACATTATCGACATTATCGCGTTTGTGGTGCCACGTAACGGCTCTGCTTATTTAACGACGCGTAAGGTTGAGTACATACTAACTTGGCGGCGGCCTTACTTGTCAAAAATGCTGAATACCACTCAACTTTAAGCACGCATACTTTTTGAACCATTGAATTCCTACCATTAAAACTGGGATTTTTCGTATTTTCTCGTCAAAATCTACAGGATTATATTGAAAAAAGTTAAAACATTTTGGGTTGCCAAAGTGAAGTTTAACCTTAAATTGTATTTACCTACTTATTACCTAAGAGCTTTATACGTTACGTAAATATCTTTTTAGCATACAGAGATCTTCAATTCCTGGCAATTAACACTTTCTTATGATACGTGTAAGAAAGTACGTCTCGTAGAGAATAATAATTGAATTCGAAAATATTGTTCTCGCGATAACAAATCTTCGTTGTTAATTAACACCACTTTTCCATCGTTACGGGTGCCAGATGTGGTCTTGGTTTGGGGGACGGCCATCTTAGTGCGCTTTGACAAGATTCTGCTCTGGACGGAGTTCTTGACGGTGGTTGGGGTGAATTGTATTGCGATTCTTGAGTTTGATTCGGTGTTTCTTCGCTGGCATTTCCTCGTGAATTTTTTTCAGACGGTGATTCGCCTTTGTGATTCCTTTTTGTTGCTTTTTTCGCTATGTCGTAATGAGAAGCGGGTGGCGCACTTTCCACGGACTGAAGACTTGCTGCACGATGAAGGGATAGTCGAAGTGGTTTCTTCGGCGGTGCAGGACGCGATTTCGTGTCTTGTGGATTGTACACCATCGACACGTCAGAATTCTCTGATGCGCGTGACTGTGTATCCTAAAGTCAGAGATTAAAATCACATATTGTAATATTTATGTTAGATTTATCAGCTGATATACAGGATGTATCTATTAGCTGGCGTGTAGACATGGTTGTGTATAACTAATCATTTTCCGAATTTGCAATTACTTCTGAATATGATCTTAAATTTTTTAAATAGAAAGGTGTATTAATTTTATATTACAAAAAAGTTACGGTCAGGACGGCGGTGAAAATTGGCATCAAATATGGTAAAAGTGGGGTTTAGGGGGTCTACAACCAATAACTTTGACCTTCATGTATGTTGTCAAGGTTACCTTCCTAAGTAACATACAAAAGATGTTAGTCGCCGGTCAATACTGTTCGTAAAATATGTATCATGAAAATATTGCTTTATAATTATATTTTAATATTATTCTACAAAGTTAACGCTAATTTATGTTCATGTTATGATGACACAATCTTTTATAGATTTTTCCAGTGTAAAATTTTCATTTAGCAATATAGCTAGTGTATACATGGTACAGGTAAAGAGTTATTTTATAATTAATTGTAAGTCATCGATTAAGTGTAATGTGTTGTTAATAATTTTCGAAGGAGTAGTGGATGACAATTTTTCAAAGTCATTCAGGAGGATGACCTTGATAACATATGTCAAGATTGAAGTCATTAGAGGTGGAAACCTTAAACTTCTATTTTACTAATCTTATTGGTCTGGACAGTCGCTTCTTGTGCGACATAATAATGAATATTAACTTTTGGTAAAAATTTTAATTTGAAAATACCAATCAGCAATGCCTCGATGTACGGGAATTTGTTAATTTTTATCTCACATTTTTTTTTTTAAATCGTATCACGTCTCAGTTTAGGATTCGTGAATTTTAAAAGTGATAGCACAGTATTGATTATCGCAAAATCATATTTCATGTAGTAATGAAACATGATTGTTCTACATTCGGTTACTAATTTATACGAAGATGATTTAAAAGATTGTTATAATGACGACAAAGTAATCGCGATAACATGATTTTTCCGATATAATTCCCATGTTTTTTAACAATCTTATTGTTAGCTCATCGTCGCCTAAGCATTTTTATAGTTACAGAGAAAAATGTTTTCTATCGAGAGGCGAGTCCTAAATACATACGTCGACTCCTTTATTTCTTGGCTCGTTGTGAACCAACGGCCCCTAGGCTTTGATTGAGTGGAACAAGAGATGGTAATCTGACACGGAAAGATTGAGGCTATGTAGAGAATGATCCAATACATCAATTTTGACTTTCTGCAAGGTTGAAACAGTATACGAACAGTCAGTATCATGCAACCATGACGCCTTCTGCTAGTCGTGCGCGGTATTTGCATCGAATAGTAAGCTTTAATTTGTCAAGAAGCATGCTACTGTAACAAGCGCTATTTATTATACAGTCCCATCGATTCGTTACGAACCAAACAGTGAGGGACGCAATGCTTTTGTAGGTCAGCAGAAAATGCATTTTTTTCTTCTGAGGCTACAAAGAAGTTTACGCGGTATATAATTAAGTGTATTGCAAAGTATTCGAATAACATTGAAAACTGATATCATTGTAATTACTTTGTTGTTATTGTAAGAAAGGTTGACATTGGTCGAAAAAATTCACGTTCTTTTTGTCTTTTTAGATCCACTAATCGAATCTCATAAAATTTCGTGTGCTGGTTGCGAAACTATGCAAAAGGTGTTTTTGAAAAAATTAATTTTGAAGGACAAAATTGAATTTTTAATGTTATGAATTTTTTCTGAGTTAATCGTTAAAGCTATTCCCAAATAAAATACACTTTAGTAAACACTCTCAAATCACCGGTGATTTATTTTTGGCTAAACTTCACTTCAGGAAACCAGAAATTTTTATTTAGAAATTTTTGATTTATAATCCTGTGTATTTTGGTGAGGAACTTCCGAAAATCCAAGTTTTAAAGCGAGGAAATCATTGGTTCAAAAGTTATCCATGTTGAAAGTGGAGCGATTACACTTTGTTCTGGGACAAGCTGTCATCGAACAGTAATTAAAATATAGAGAATCAACTTTAAGCACGCATAACTGTTGAACCGGTGAATTTCTAACACTATTTTCCCGCAAAAATCTACAGAAAAAGTTAAAAATTTCTGATTTCCTGAGGTAAAGTTCAACCACCCAACTGCTTCGTAAATTATTCTTGTATTTAAAATGTTTTAATTAATCGAATATTTAATAGGACATAAAGTAACATAACAACGGATTGCTGCTATCGAGTAGTAGTTTGCTATACAATAGAGAAGTCGCTAAAAAATGATTAGCGTACCTGAAACCGGTAATATGTTGGTTCCGAATCGAAGTCTAAGGACTGCGTTTGCGACGAGCTTCTGCGATTTTTAGATAAATGTTCTATAGCTGTTTCAATGCGTGGTGGTCTTCGACGTTGTAGTTGAGATTGCATTGGTGCTTGTTTGCAATCTAGACTTGTCGTTGACCCGGTCATATGAAATCCTTGCTGTTTTTGCCTGTTCCTCGATTTATTATGATTGTTTATAACATTATCTGCTGACACGTCAACTTCTTTTAAATTCTTTGGATCCATCGCACGCTTCGGTTGATCACTGTGCCTGTGTCTTATTGTGGGTAAACTTTGTCGCAACTCCATCGAATTTCTTACATTGAGATCTGGAAGATTTGCTACCAATGCAGTCACCTGGGGTCCCTTTTGAAAAACCTACATAACGAAACAAAATTGGTTTTGAAAGCAGGTGGTCATTTCGTATGAATGTTATTTATTTTAATTTTATTATTGCTTATTTACGAATTATTTACTAAATTTAACCATTGCCTTTTGTATGATTAATAGCATACATCTACGTAGATCATGGTAACACGGACTAACATTGAAATTGTCATATTTGACTTTCTATTTTTGATTATTAGGTCACCCCATAAATTGTGTCGTTTTCTGACCCGAGCATTGTGACGTCACATTAATGTAGTCACCAGCGTTTTCAATTATATCCTCCCTTTTATAAATCACATTCTGATTTTATTTGCAGAAATCTTATGGGATTTTTTATTATGAAACTTTCATTTCAATTAGAGCTTCGATATCAAACTTGATTATAAGATAAAAACTCCATTTCGAAATTTGGCAAATTACCCTTGTTAGTTTCTTACACTCAAATCATGTTCTCTCTTATATACGTTATAAATATTTTTAATGTTGTCTTTAATCATAATGTCTTTTTCAAATTCATACAGAATGCAATGACCAACATGATTTTCAGTTATACTCATTCTTTGATTCTTTAAAAATCGACAATATATAAATGTTATCTTTAGGTGTATATTTTAAACCAGTGCTGGGCACATTTGCCTTGACTGAAGCAAAACCATCCTCACTGTAGCGTTCACTGTCCCCTTCCAGTAAGCGTCGCGAAGCTTTCGATTTATAAATAATTATAGAATTATAAAAATATTTAATTATATAAATTACCACGTAATTACGTAAAAAACCGAACATGTGATTTAGATCAATCATAAGCACAGTATTTGTAATGTATGTGTAACTTACTTAGACCCACAAAAAGCATATTTTAAATTTTCATTACGAGCACAGGTATAAAGTTAAAAATCGTGACCTTTACATTTTTCTTCGAAATTCCAAACAGTAGCAATCTCAAAAATATTTTGCTTACACATTACCTAGTAAACTAATCCGTCTAACATCTAAGAAAATACCTCGAGTCGTTGGGTCCAATTTTAAAAAAGTTAGTTAGTTAGTTTTTAAAGGGTGTCCGCTGAATTTTGCCTCCGACATTTTTATTTTTGCGTTCTAAGACTATTAATTTTTTTTTGTCTAAATGTAATAATTTATGTTTTGTCTAGCACCTGAACTTGCTCTTGGCGACTCGGTGGAGGATCGGCGGGGACCTCGGCTCTGCTTGGTGCCAGAAGATCCCTAACCTGTTCTTCGAGATATCCGATTCTGTGAGTCAGCCTAAGGTTATCTGATCGAAGCGTGCGGAGCGCTGCAAGGGATTCACCTTTTCGAAGGACCACGATTTGCGCTGCATCGGGTGCGACAGCCAGGAGTCTCGCCAAGTCGCTCCTTCCTGCTCCCACCACGAGCTTCCCGTTCACTTCCAAGATCCTGAAAAGAACAGTATTAATTAAAGTGTGGCTATTGCAATTGCAATTGCTTTTAATTGGGTGTAATTAAGAAAAAAATTAAAAGTTTCTCCGCCCCTGTTGATTCGCAAGGTGATATATATGTATGTATATGTATGTATGTGTGTACAACAGGATGGCTCTTATTTACTCTTTACAAAAATTTTTTTCAAAATTTTGTTTATCCCCCCCCCCCCCCCAGGATTGTTCTAATTAATATAAAAAAAATCTGTGCAAAGTTTGAGCTCGATCGAATAACGGGAAAACGTGCCCCGGGCTCTTAAACATTAAAATAATTAATTAAATGGTCATAAAATTGTTTTTCGTGTCGAAAACTATGTTGCACAAAACTTGTAGATCTGGACAAATTGCGTCTTTTATGTTGTATTACTTTTTTCCATAAAACAAGCGATTTTCGAAAAAGTTGATTTAAAAAAACGTAAGTTCCGCAAGTTGAAAAGAAAAAATACAAATTTTTCGTTAATGTTTAGTGGTAAAAGATAATGAAAATACACTTTAGTTTTCAAATTCCAGAAAAAATTTTTTGATTTTGTAGCGATATTTTTTTCAATTTTTTCGAGGACTGTCTGTTTTACGACAAAGGTAATAGGACATAAAAGACGCAACCTGTCTAGGTTTACAAGTTTTATTCAACATAATTTTCGATACGGTTAATAATTCAGGAGGTATTCGAGAAAAACGATTATATGAGCATTTAATTAATTATTTTAATGTTTAAGGGCAAGGGGGCACGTTTTGCCGTTATCCAATCGAGCTTCAACCTTATACAGATTTTTTTATATTAAATGGAACAATCCTGGGGTGGGGCATAAACAAAATTTCATTCTCATCAAGAGTAAATAAGACCACCCTAATGTATTCGTGTATCTAGCTTGTTAAAGAATCATTATTTTCATACAGAACATTTGAAAGTACATGCATTTTGCATGTGACTTCAGCATTTTGACTTATCGAAAACGTATTATACAACGTAGCAAATAGGATTCTATAAAAAGACGTAATTCCTCTAATAAAACAAATATATATTTTTAAGATTACAGTGAAATAGTCATGAAATGGAGAGAAAATGTTTCTACCAGATAATAAAATGCGAAAAATTGTAAGGGACAGTTTTGATAAAGTATGGCAGATATTGTATATTTTTCAATTTCGGAACGCAACACCGCCGACTCGAAACGCAGGTGCGTTCGGTTTTAACGAATTTTTGTCGGGGATGTCGGATACGGGGAAACGGTTAGGAGGATAGAAGATGGGGTCATGTGAAGTCGCAGGTGCAATTAGCGGGGGCATACGGCGAACTTCCGGTGCCGCTTCACGGTACGGTGACCTGTTGAGAACCAAATATCAAGATTGCTGTATTGTTCTTCACCGATAGCTGAGTTACTTAGCGTAACCGAACAGTGCTACATATTCTATGTTTACTTTACTCTTCTTCAATACTTTTTTCTTTCTCCTTCATTTCTACATTGTTATTCTACATCAATGTCTACTTAAAATTGTTTCTTTTCTCTAAGCGAGAGTTGCAATTGATGTCAGGATAGATCACACTATGATCACGCTATGATCATACTATGACTTTAAATTCAGAAATTTTTTATCAATGAGTATATACGTAGTAACGAATATATTTATTAATATACACTAGAGTAAAATTAGATACTAGACATTTCAATAAGATTTAATATAATCATAATTAGTTTCGTATTATTATCTTAATTAGGTATTATTATCATAATAATACCTTTTATTGCCATATTAATGGAAAATTATTTTTTTCAGTCGAATTTGTTATTTAAAATACCACTATTAGTTCTATAGTTTCAACACGCAATATGAAACATGTCCGAGCAATTAATGCATAAAAGATTGAATAAAGATGTCAATGATGATGATGATGATGATGATGATGATGCAGAATACTATTTTTCGGTGATAACTACAACAATTCAATCGGTCCACAAAGAATGCGTTGCAGTAGATATGCTTAGTAAAGTGGTTACTTTATATATGTCCCAAAAGCCTAACAAATAAAAGTCCCCGAACTATCCCCACTAGCGGGGGGTTTCCCCGTGAAGGGCCGTGAATCTCGAGAGACCTCGGTCACCGAGGAGCATAACATAATACGAGACAGGTACATTGGTATGAGACCAGGGGACCACCACTAATCCAATAACAAAACTTCCTTATTTCGCATTATTTCCTATTTCCACTATTGTCCTTTTCTACGTTCGACGTGGATCAAAGAATACTATCTCGTGACTGATATATGTCCCTGGCTAGACCCGTGTTTTGGACATATATCGAGTAACCACTGTATTTACATGCCTAGCATGTAGAATACGTAAAAGGCTATAACGAATTCTAAGATTTAAAATATATTTATTGGTTGGTTTTATCTATCCAATAACTATTTTTTATAATAGATGAAATGGAACTTTAAGATTTTTAAAAATTTGGTGTCGCCTATGAGCATGAAGGAATGCCATTTTTTCAAAACAAGAAGGCGATAAAAAATGATAAGCCCCTTATTTTCAAAATTGTTTGTATACAATTTCGAAAAGACTTATGGAACATTGCATTTCAAAGAGGATTTTGATAAAGACTTTGTGAAGGTGCATTTTGTTCGAAAATCATAAAAAAAAATGGAATTTTAATTTGCCTAATTTGGAACCCCTCAGAAGCACATTACGTCTCATATCGAAAAATAGTACGATGACTTACAAAAGTTTTTGAAATAGGTGTCTAGAAGGTTCCATGAATTCTACAAATAACTTCCTTACTAAGAATCTCATTTCGAGGATAGCAAAATTAAACAACATATTTTTCATTTTATAGTAAAGATTATTGACGTTAATAATATCGTAGTTTCATTTGATTTGTATTAAGCCAGAGATGATTAAAGTATATTTTTGTATTGTTGTAAACAGTAATAATAAGAATAAAACTCATTATCTAGGAACTATTGTTGTAATTATTATAAAAACATGCTACACATTTCAAGACACAATTCTGAACTTGATACTACTTTATAAAAAACTTTAGAGCCACACAATTTAAAGTCCAATCCTAAGTTAAGATAATTTTGGACTTGATACATAACACTATGTCCAGATTTATGATACTAACAAGAGAAAATACAAAATTGGAACCAGACAGCATTAAGTCAGGACATGTTCATATTAAGTCACTGAAATATTAACACCATTGTCAGAGCCAGACAGTATCCAAATCCAATTTAATTTTTATTTCAAAAAGCAACCGTATGCAACCATGATTTCACTTTCGAACAATAAATAGATGCATTTTTTATATTATGCGTTCAGAAAATTTCGTATCTATCTCTAACGATCTCAAAGTTACAAGCTTTCTACACTTTTAATGTGCTCTCCTCTAAAGTTTGAGAAGTGGATAC
>CM052114.1:4846184-4867868 GCA_028454245.1 Halictus quadricinctus | reverse complement strand
TCCTGTTGAGTACTCGCGTGATGCAGGCACCTCCCCTTTAGCTTAGGTGGGCGTGAGTTTTTAGTGGGTAATCCCCGGGGACACTTAACCCCGGCTTCCCTTCATCCAATGAGCGGAGACCATTTTCCTCTCAAAAACACTTGAAATCAGCCAACTGTAAACACACATAACTTTTGAACCAATAAATCCCTCACATTAAAACTTGGAGTTTTGGAATTCTTTCGCCAAGATCTACAGGATTGTATAAAAAGAAATTAAAAATTTCTGGGTTGGCAAGGTGAAGTTTAACCCCCTTGAATGAAATTTAATTGTGAAATTTAATATTAAATTATGTCTGTTTAATCCTCTTATTATATTTACGTGGCAGCTACATTTATATTCTAAAATGGTAAATGCCGTAAAAAATTATTAAGAAGTCATCGTTTTCCAATTGCGTTTCTATATGTGTACATGCAATATACAATTTATTGAAAAGCTTATGTTATACAGTGATCGATTGAAATAATCCTTACAAGGTTATATTGACCCGAACATAGTGTCAGCGTTAATGAATAATTAAATGAAAAATGACACTCAATGACACGGAAATTTCTATCTTAAAAAGGCATTACATAATTATAATGAAGTACTGTCGTTTTTATAATAAATAGCACTCTACTTTCAAATATGTAACTCGTGATTCTATATGTATAACACTAATGAACGTTAAGTTACGAACTATTTCTTTATTTTTATTTTAGATTGTATACATTATCGTTATTGTATTTCTACCATTTTTCTTTTTGCTTTGATAAATCCGCCTAATCTTATCCTTGTGTATTCTATTCAATATTCCTTTTTATGCTTCTCTTTCTTCCCCTTTCCCTATTTATAAATTTCCATTTATATGAATTTATGCCCGTTTCCTCGAATAGTTCTAACTCCATATTTCTTCTTCACTTTTTTCCCCCTCTGCATAAATTATCAATTTTTCCCCCGTACATGTAGGGAATGCAGGTGAAGAATGGATCAATAACTTTGAGTACCTTCAGTATCTTCCTTAATTTTAGAAGTGTGAAAACGTCTGATGTAGAAGAATTGTATTGCTACGTAGGGTGTCTCAGTTAAAGGAGGCCATATAAATATCTCCTTCGTTCTTCATGATATAACAAATATTAGTGGCATAATTTGACTGGCTTCAATGAAGGAGTATCCTCAAAAACAAAGTTGTTAGATTATTTTTCTTGTTTTTACGAGGTCATTGATATTTTTTTATCTGAGAAGGTGTATTTGTTCTTGCATCTTGTAGTGGACGGAAAAATACATTTGAGTGCATTTTAAAGGTTTAGAAAATATGTATTAAGAACAAAAGAGGAAAACTATTTTGACTACCTGTGGCAAAAAAAAATTCGATGAAAATAATTATAAGCATGATTATGGAAAGATTTGTTATCACCTTATATTACAAATTAACTTAGTAATCATCAATCTATAGTAATCATTTTAAAGTAATTTCTTCTACAACATATTACAATAATAATGCTCTTTTTCTTTTACCAAAAATAAAATAATGTATTAAGTACGTGTTCGCCATTATGTGAAACTTATAAAAAGAATAAACAAGATGATAATACAGGTTGTCAAACCACAATTTCCTCAATGCTAGAAAATGGTTGAATCCTTCCTTATATCAGTATTAAATATTGTCATTCAAAATTTATCGTTTTTTCAAAAAAACACACACATAATCATTTTTGTGTTTATATATTTGTTTATATATGACATATGATATCCTGTATTTTCTGCAATAAATATTTAACGGTTGAACGTTTTCTGCAATACATGTGTAATATTTCTATTTGCTATATTGTAAATAAAAAAGTAGCTAACTCTTGTATTAATATTTTACTTAACTGCAGATAACTCTTTTATTCTATATTTCTCATCATTAATACAAGTTGTTCTTACGAGAAGCAGGTAAATAATTAAAAATTTGTATCCTTTGTAATCCTTTAATTCAATTTGTCAAACATCTTTCGTCACAGGTCACGGGTAGTATGCGCACCGATTTTCTCCATAGAGGTGCCCAATAGGGACCCAATACGGTAAGGGACCCAATTACTGTGGAGGTACCAATTACTTACTGTGCCTATATTAATTGTACTCATTTTTAAAAAAATATATCCCTTTTTTAATATTCATTATGCTTTAATAATAAATATAATTAATATAGGCACAGTAACTGGTACCCCCAAGATAATTGGGTCCCTTACACTAGAGACAATGTACACCAAAATGAAAACCAAGGCGAAACAAGTAAGTGTAATTATATCACATCTTTTCGCGACGGTATAGAAGAAGCCATAAGTTTTTCAACGTTCATTAGCTGTCCGCGGGTCTTTATGTGTTCGTAGCCCCTAGGAATATTAAAAACGAATAAAATCGAATGTTATATACAGTTTCACTTTTAGATATATGCAGACTACGAACACAGACAATAATATGCTGTTTTAAACTAAGTGGCGGTAAAAGTCTGAATTTGCATCAACATCCGCAGTCTAATATTAGTATTCAATCTCGCCGAAGAAGACGCGCTTCAGCGGGTGGTTATGATTTCCAAAAAAAAACTTTCTGTCTATGGGTGTAATTTAAACGCACTCGAAACCGAGGGTGGCAAAACTGAACGAGGCATGAATATCAATTTATTGTTCCATTAAACCTATGATTTGTGATGATGGTTAGAACGGGATGTCCTGACCTTAATGGACTTCCACGTCGGTACTGTGCACGACGCTGGATGATCCTCGAGAAAGCAGCGCATCGTCCCCCTCGCTGGTATAGTATAGCGCAGAGAAGGTCAAATCTGGCCTTGACTGTGCAGATAGGAGGACTCAATACCAGACCTTGCACGTCCCACACGAGACAGTATCTGCTATACGTATGTGAAAATATATAGCTAACCGGACATCCTGCTTAGTCAATATTATCACCGAGTATTTGAATACGTGCTTTATTTTTGGGGTACATCCACAGCGGCGAACAAAACAAAGTTTAAAATTGGAATTTCTGTATATGAAGTATTAATAACTATATAGCGCTAGATGGTTTTTTCAATGTTGATAACATTCGTCTAATCTGGGCCAACCTCGCCACTTTCTTTTGTTTATCCGTCCGCTTTCACATAATGCGTAAACAATCCATTTTGTTCGACACATCGTCGCATTGCAATAATATTAATAACTACATAGTACACATTTGTCGATATTTCTCTTCATTTCTGTAAACACACTGGCCGTAACTGACATCTTCAACCCTAATTACACAAATGGATAAAAATAATCGATAAAAATATCGACCCCAAGCACTCTTTAAAGGTGGCACCTAATTTTTTGGAGGAAAAAGAATCTGAAAATTCGAGTACCCACACCACAATTACCAGATCTCGATTCCATTGAAAATCTCTGGAGAATTTTAACACTAACAAGGAAAGTCTTGTTTTGTTACTAAATATTAATTGTATATCTTTTTCTAAGAATGAAATGGGATTCCATTCTTTTGTAACCAATATTTAAGCATTAAAGTAAACGTATACATACACTGCCCGAAAGGGTGTAGCCTAATAAGGCGGTCAAAAGTGACCCTAAACCAAATTGAATTTGCAATAGGCCATTCGATAGCTCATCCAAAGAAAATACTTCGTGCCAATTTTCAACCCTACATGTCGATATGGAGGGTAGTAATGAGGTGACAAAGAAAATCAGGTTTTTCCGTGATTTCTCTTATTCTCTTCAATTGAAAATTCTGAAATGATCAGGCTTATTTTAGCAATCGGAATTCACGTCTATGAATATTTTCAGAATTGTTAGCTTCGAAACCGAATTTAAAAAAAAATAATCATTATGCTTGTTAACATATAATTTTTTCCAATCTTTCAAAGCGGGGGCACATAGTTACAAAAATCATAGAATATACATATGATACAATAGGTTGTTCTGGAATCAAAAGTTATGTTATTACTGTGACTGTGCAAATGATAATCGCACCTTTGGGTATTGCACCCATATAGCTGCGATAATAATTTATTACTTATCGTATGCTCGATATCTTTTACAAATTGTAAGGCTGGCAGAAATTCTCCTAAAATTTTTTCTACTGAAGAAATACACCCTGTAATCAATGATTACAGCTAATGCAGCAGAGGAGTCAGAACTTTTCCATGGAAACACATGCATATTATTTAGAATTTTATATCATATCCATTTAAGAAATCAATTATATGAGTCATATGAACATGGTACTTGTACGGGCATGGAAAAAGTAAAAAATAGCGGTATTTGATTTTTTTAGCTATGTGCCTCCACTTTGAGAAATCTGAAAAATTATATGTTAACAGCCATAATGCAATGCTAAAACTGCAAAAATATAAACTTAGTATTTTATAACTTCTACAAAAATCGGCATTTCAATATTTTTTTTATTTTTTAAAATTCGGTTTCGAAACTAAAAATTCTGAAAAAATTCATAGATGTTCTTTGTAATAGGTAAAATAAGCCTGATTTTTTCAGAATTTTTAATTGAGGAGAATAAGAGAAATGATGGAAAAAACTGATTTTCTTTGTCACCCTATTACTACATCCCATGTCGACATATAGGGTTGAAAATTGGCACAAACTATTTTCCTTAAATAAGTTATCGAATGGCTTATTGCAAATTCAATTTGGTTTGGGGGCACTTTTGACCTCCTTATTAGGCTACACCCTTTCCGTAAAGTTTCATTTTTGTTTATATTTTCTAAATGCTACCAATTTTCTTACAGTCCCTCGTTTGTGGAAACGTTTTGCTGAAATTATGTCGACGTGGAATGCTTCACTTGCTTCGTTATGTTTACATTTTGTTCTGTTTTTCATTTCATTCTGTTCAAATGATTTAATTTTAGTACCCATATTATGTAAGATTTATTTAGTATAATTTAATGCATCACATTAGAAAAAAAAGTTGTAAAAATATTTTTTAAAAAATGTTCGAGTTTGTTTCATGTTTCATAAATGTCCTAATACTTATGGATAGCCGTGGACGTAAATGTATTAGTGTATTCATATAATAAGTATACTCAATAAGTTTGTGTGTTCGTGTGTATGTCTATAAACAATAAAATTTAAAGTTTTAGTATGAGAAAACCACATTTCTATTAAAATACTATATTTTTCTTAAAGAATCTTACTTATTTTATGGAGAAAGATTTATTCACAAATCTTTTGTACAATCCAGTACATCTATGGCGTACTCCGTTGCAATAAGTACAGCAGTAATATATTTTTTTTAATTAACTATTGCTGTATGTTCATGATAACCGTTTCATATATGGTTGATGAAAATTTTTATATGCGTAGACATGTTGCCCTACCTAACTGAATGTAAATCAATCTAATAAGTAAAACATTATGTTATTAACCTTCATTCGACCTCCGTTTTAAACTTGACACACGGTTGTCATACACAGGGTAAAATTGTTCGTGAATACTTGACTGTACAGTTTAAGTTTTGTATTTTCACCAACAGAATTTATAAATTTAACTATTATTTATCCTTCCGCTATAATGATCTTGTGCCATTATAAAGCCACTTGATAAATCAAGGCGAAACAATAATGAACCTATTGAAAAGTTAAAATATTCTTAAGACGAAATATTTTTAATTCATATTGTATCAATTTTATTTAATTGCATTTTAACACGTTTAATGCATTATAAACTAGGTTAATATTTTTTAGTGGAATGCAATATTTTATTGGTTTCTGCAGTGGCAACAACAGTTTGTAACTTAATGTAGTAATAGTATTAGTCTAAAATATTAAAAAAAGATTTGAAATGACACCGGAAGAAAATTAACTTTCTGTACCTACGTATGTAATACCTATTACTAGAACCACAGTAGAAAAATTTCGAAAATAGGTATTTCAGTAATTTGTAATAATACGTATACACGTATTATTGACAATAACAACAGATTGGCTGTTTTAGACAGGCAAATACGTTAACACATTGGTTAATAGTTTTGGAAGGTTTGCTATTTATTTATTTATTAATGATATAAACCAGATGGTTTATTTAGCAAATACAATATTGTTACATGTAGCTTAGGTATTATATAGTTTCCAAATTCTTAAAGAATATTGTTTAAGAAAATTTGAAATTATTTTCAGGGCTTCTACATATTAGGATTGCTTAAGAAGGAAGATACGAAGAGGAAAGCAGTATCTGCTTTTGAGGGGCTTTGTCAGTTACTTTAACAAATTTTTCAATAACATTAGAAGAAAATACTGTTTACGGGGAATTGCGTTTACATAAAAGTATATTGGGAATCAAGTCTTTCTAGCTATTTAAGTGCATGTAACACCTTAAGATTTTGTATGCAAGCGATAATATCAGATTTTCGAGACATCCGGTTCACGACTCCTTCGTGCCCAGTTGGTGGTCCGCTGCTTCATTCAGGATACACTGTACCCACAATAGTCTCACATCGCATCCTCCTTCATCTTGGCATAGGATCAGAGGAAGGAAACATTGACCAGAGTTTCGCATTGTCGGAAGGGATAGTAACCCGTCTCAAGGACCGGAATATTGTGACATTGTTCCGTACGAGGGTCGAAGGTCGACGATTTTTATTCGCGTACCGTGGGACTTTCCCCGTAGTTTGTCGATTACCATATCTATAACGTTCAGTGGCATCGCAAATATCTTATTTTTTAAGATAAGTTTATTTTTCATTTTGATTTCTTCCATGGAATGGTGGGTTAAAAAGAAATACAAGTTTTAACATATGAACTTATAACGAGGTGCAAGAATAGATTTGTAAAGTACAAAATTCTTTGGACTGCGATCATGTCCCATTTGAATTTTCGCGCGTGATTATATTCCAAACTATAGCTCGTTTCGAAAAATTTTTCAGATAAAACCTACCCTGTTTTAAGTAGAACATTTTATGCTAGCTACAGATTATTTTCTGATGAATGTGCTTCAGAAGTTTCGAATAAAATTGAATAAATTCGAAAATTTATTTATAATGGTCGCATCAACGATAAGGTCATTAGTTAGAAAGTTTATATGAGATTTATGTAAATTATAAGAACACTGCTGTTAACATTGGTGTAATACAATAGAAAAAGCTTACACGTACCTACTCACTAAACAATTTGCTATGAATTTGGCACCAAAATTTGTCTACAAATTCCTATCCATCTGTTTTCGCATTTGGCTAGGAATTTGTCGACAAGTTTTGGTGCCAAATACATACAAAATAGGGACCAAATTCTGCTCCAAGCAGGGTTTAGTACCAAATAGATAAGTCTTTTGTTTGCAAAGTGTGATACAAACATTGCGCCAAAGATCTAAACAGCATTTGGCTAACAGGGTATACTTTATGATAGGTACCTTTCAAAAAACTAAGTAGATACGCAACTGTACGTTTTTATTTAGGCAGATTTGTAGCCACCTTCCATGACGTCATTCTAGGTTATTCATCGCTGTTTTAAACTTAGGGGAAGTACCGGATACATAAGGTTTATTAGAAATATACTATAAAATCATTTTTATATCTTTTTGTTCCATTAAATTGCATTACGAATTTTTACTTAATTTCACTCCTTTGGCTTTTAGACTAACAGCTAGTGGCAACAGTTGTGTCGGACACTGTTAAAATATATATATTACTTTTGTTATAGATAGATAGTTTATTGATTCTCCTCAAGGTTACAATTTTTATAACACCTGCTCCTTTTTCTGCCTTTCCTCCTCACGCCGCCCATAACTAATTTTCCAAACATTCAGGGACATGCACACAAGCTCATAATCCCATTCTTGGCAACTTGAAAATTCGGTAATTATTTACAATAGCGGCTTTCTCACCGATTTTGATAACCTTGAAACATGTTATTAACTTTTTCCTGTACATGTTATCGCCGGACGACCTTGGTTTGCGAGATATTTGCGGAAAACTGTTGGGATGGCTATAGCAAACTCTACCTTTTTCCAATGACTCCTTTCAGGCAAGGGAGAAACTAACCTAAAACTAACCCAGACCTAACCAAAATTTGTTCCGACTGACTATACAAACTTTAGTTAGGTTAAGTATTTTAATTTTTCTTGGATTTTGCCAAAGGTCACGGAGATGAAGATAGACGCAGATTTCTATAGCTATTTGAAAAGAATCTTGGTTAGGTTTGGATTTGACCTTTCGGACTATCTTAAAAGACGTTTTGGCGTACCTTCAACTAATTCCCTACAATGATGAGGATAGTATGAACTGCAGTGCGCAAGGTATTACATCGTACTAGTTAAATGTAGGTAATTACTTAAATCGATATGTTATATTTCTTATGTTTTCATCCCAATCCAGCCATATCATCGCGTAGAAATAACAATACATACAAGACCTTGACTCGTGCTGGTAGGAAAGAGAATAATATAAAGTATACGAGAGGTATGTATGTCGTGTTGTAGGTTAGAAAACGGACTCTGTGCAGTAGCAACAGTTTTTTGCAAATATCTCGGAAACGAAGGTCGTGCGGCGGTCACATGTATAGGAAAAAATTGTTCAGAGTGACGACCTTAATAACATATTTCAAGGTCATTAAAATCGCTGGGTTAGGTCGTGCTGTAGCTCAGAAAACAGACTCTGTGCAGTAGCGACAGTTTTTTTGCAAATATCTCGGTCGTCCAGCGGGAACATATGTAGGAAAAAGTTGTTCAGAATTATGCTCCCAACAATATATTTCAAGGAATCGTTTAGTTTCGACTAGTTTCTAAGGATTGTGCGCGTTTTATTGTTTTTATATTTTTTATTTGATTGGAATTATTAGTTTCATTGGATCTTTTACCCTTATTAATGTTTCGTTATGTTTCAGTTATATTTGATGAAGTGTTAGTGTTCGGTATTGAATGCAGTTCGGTATGAGGTGATTTTCTTCTGTTTTCATTAAATGGTCTCGAGGTTTGTTCAGTATCGTTGGTATTCAAAAGGACGATTTTGGACATCCATAGATTTGATCTATTCCTAGATGTAATACTATCCTCTCACAAGATGCACATCCGATTTGGCTGGCTGGCATCTTTAATAGGAGGCTTTGTGTTATCACGAGTGGTAGGCTTTCCTTATTGAACTCCTTTTATGAAACCCCACAAAGAAAGGTCTAAAAATGTTAAGGCTGGAGATCTTAGTGGAAGCGTAATGCTACTTTCATTCCAGAAGATGAAATTTAAGGGTACAGTAAATTGTATTGATGCTCAAGGCCATCCTTCGAACGCAAGAGACACTGAACAACTTCAAGAACGTTTAACAGAGTTACGGTTTACGGCCATGAATGATCTTAAATCACATCCTCTTTTAATTAGAATATTACGGACATAGGTATTCACTTTAAAAGATGTTAAGTAACGAAAGCATTCGAATATTTTTGAAAAATACACATTCCCATCTGAGATAACTTTTAGATATTTAAAATCACTTTTCATCTCTGAACCGTAGCTGTACTTCTAATTTTAATGTATAAACTATTACATTTTTATACGGATCTCTACTTTCTTCCAATTAATTTTGTCGCAATATTTTCCAATAATACTAAAATTTATAAACATTGTTATTATGCAAAACCATCTTGTAATCCTGACCCCAAAATGATTCCGAGTGGGGATCACAGAATAAATATTTACGTCTATCAAGCGTCATGTCTCAAATTGTTGTTCGGTTAATCATAGAAAAGTATTTCCCTTTTCTAAATAATATAAACATTTTTCACTATTCTCTTGCAACGTATTATAATAAAGAATTATAAGAAACGTATAAGAAACGTATTATAATAAATCAATAACTCAATACACAGACACCTACATGTATATTTCATAGGAATTGGTGCAATGTTCAATCCCAGTAAACAATCTGCTCTTGATTTGCTAGGAATTTGTCACCAAAACTTGGCTACAAATTGCGACCCATCTGGTTTGGCGTGTGGCTTGCATTTGAGTGCAAAATTTGCAGACGAAATTCTAGGGCAAATCGAAGGCAACACGAGGGCAGACTCTGCCCTAGTGTAGAGGGCAGGTCGGTCGCACTAAGAGCGGACCTGCCCTTGCTCCAAAAGTAAATAATATAAATAATGCAACATACCACAAATCATTATGGATATTCATAATTGAATTAATATAATAGTATCAAATTAATATAATTGAAGTATGAAGGCGTTAGCACGATTTCGTTTTTCTTGATTTTGGTCTTATTTTGGGCTGCACTATCTCCTTAATCTTATCTGCACAATGAATTTAGGCCCATTCTGTATAAAAATATATATGTTAGTAACTTCTATATTAAATTCGTTTAATTCTATAATGAAAAATCCGAAAAATATTTTCAATTATTCATATACTAGAATTTTCTTTGATCAGAAACATGTTCAGACTGAATGACTTGTTGCGACTTGGAGATTACGACCTTATAGATTACTAGTTTTCCCGTTGCTTTAGGGCTCAAACTGTTAAGTTCTGCCAGTCTAACGTCTGGGTCAGACAGGTCACTTGTCCAGAGATACCTTTCCCAGGCTCGTGTCGACTTCTGCAAAGTTGCGCCAAAGATAGATGGTACTTTGTTCGCTCTCGGTTCATTTGTTTGGAAAATAACTGAATAAATTGCAAAACTTCATCTCGCTACACCTGTTGGAGCGTTGCTGCTCTAACCGTACAGTCATATTTTATGTCTTTCAGTACTTGAATGCAGCGAGCTCTGTGTGAATCTGTAATTTTATTATTAGCACACATGCGACAACGTGTTTACTACTTAAATTTTTGCTTTTAGATAATAATTTTATTATTTTTTTTGTAACTTGGTTCGTCACTTGGTTGCACAATGCAATTTTACATTCTGAGATCAAAATGAAGCATTATTTATATTTGTTCATGTTTTAATTACTATTTAAACAGTTATACTTATTGTCAAGCAAATAAATGGAATTGATACCTCAAAAATATGATTGTATGAAAATTTTAAAAACATTGAAATGAATTACTTTGAAAATAAACATATTGGTGTTTTCAAACATCTGGTGTTTTAAATAGTTTTAATCTTTTAGAGATGAAAAATCAAAAGCAGGTACAAATTTTATTCATCCAATTTGTGAAAATTATTTGTTACTGTAAACGCTGTTTCCAGACTTTATTTCATACAAGCTCCCCTTTAGTAATGTATAAAGTATACTTTCAGAAAATATAATAACAGATAATGACAACTATTCAATGAGATAAGATGTTGTACATAAAATAATTTTATTCTTGTACTATACTTGGGCTCACAATACGCTAAGAGATGTTTTATTGATATTTTGTAAACTATTAATATTTTCGTATTGTATAACAGATCTCAGAATATTAAAGTCACATAATAGGTATACAATTAATATGATGGTGTCGTGCGGAAATTCATTCCAATCAAATGATTTTCCAGACAGATATATTATTTTAGAAGTAGAGCAAAATTGACTACATTTTCAGTATTCAATGCATTTCTTTTATTGAGAGACAATAAAACACACAAGGACGTTAAGCATTTCTAGATTAAAAATCTGCATTACAATGCATCTATTGGGTTGTCCGGAGAGTTCGTGCCATTTTTCTGTAGGTATATGTATAATATGTCAGAATAATTGAAAACAGATAGTATGTGTACATAGTCTAAAAAGGTGATCTTTCAGGCATTTTTGGAAAAAAGTTTGATTAAGATACACTAATTTTTATTAGTTATAGTCGCTCTTAAATATGGAAGGAAACAAAGTGAATTATAGGTATTTGATGCTTTTTTCTTCCAAAAGCTGTTGGAGCTTGGTTGGGATGTGTTACCCCATTCTCCCTATTAACCAGACATTACACCCTCAGATTTTCATCTTTTTAGGTCAATACAAAATTCCTATAATGACAAAAACTATAACTCTTTGGTCGACATAAAAAATCATATTTAAAAGTTTTTCGCCGAAAAACGCAAGTTGCGTGATAGATGGAGAAAGATTATGGAACAAAATGGCACTTATACAATTCAATAAATGTATATTGAAATTTAAATGTACTGCGTTTGAGTTTCTCTTAAAAATCGGCACGAACTTTCCGCACAACCCAATACAATGAAACAGACATGAATTTCACAGTTTTTGAATTTCTACATTATAGAAACTTGTTTGAATATGGTTGTTCCTTAAGTGGGACAACAATTAATGATAACTTGATGACTTAACGTACCAATGAATGTTGATCTAGTCAAGCAGAGTAATTTGGGGTGATAGAAAATCTGACTGACGATGTAGAATTAAATATTTTACAAGCAAAATAAAAATGTAAATAGGAAGAATGGAAAAATGTATTTGTCTGAACTATAAAAAATTATCTAATTGCTAGTGTCTAAAATATACACATATTTTAGTTTTATTTCTTTATAATTTCAATTTTTGCATTTCATTAATGATTTTTCGTTAATTGTAACTTTGTTAATGATTTTTCATTTTCCTTTCGTGATTAAGAAAGAAAATAAAAGAGTCTTAGTATTATTACTGAGTAGTATCATTAAGTAATAAATTATTTCATAGTGTACAATTACTTTTTTATTTTAATTTTTCAATATTACAAATATTTCTCATATTTAACAAATGCATCACTTTGACTGTAATTGTCATTTCGGATCATTTAATTCTTCCTCTTAGAGATCATGTACTGTGGAATACATATATTCTACAATAACAATTCAGTTTTGATCAAATATTGCGAACTTTTGAATGTTTATTATTTTCTATTATAACTTCTACAAGTAGATTAACGATATTGTGCCGGCGAAAATTAAATCGATGCAAAACAAACATAATGTAACAGTATGTGTTATTACGTTAATAAAACGTTTATTATAAACTCCCGATTATTGTGGGCTAACGAAGCTGAAAATGCATGCAAGTTTCTTGATGCATGTAATTATCAAGGTAACGAAAACAAGTGTACTTTCATTATTACAGCGAAATCTCATTTGTGCAATTATTAGCAACACCTAAAACTGGCATCCGTGTTGCTCTGTTTATCTCTCACTCTATCGTAATCTTCTGTGTATTTTCATGTTTAAGTAACTCCTATTACTTTCGGATGAAAAAACAAAATTTATCTACATAAATTGAAATATACTAGACTAGTTTCGTCGTCTATGAAGTTATACAATTGTGGACTGTTTTAATATAATAAATTTGGTTACGATATAATAGTTATACACATTTATACACATTTGGTCTAAATATTTGGTAAATATTCTCGGGAGATCAGAATATAAAATTATGCAATAGCAAAAATAAATTTTTCTTACCTATGACAGTGTTTCTTTTGACTAGTTGGCACAAGTATACAACTATTAATACTCACGACTATTAATAAGTATACAACTATCACTACTCGCGAATATTAATAAATATGCAGCTATTAATACTCACGACTATTAATAAGTATACAACTATCAATACTCATGTCTATTAATAAGTATACAACTATTAATATTCACGACTATTAATAAGTATACAACTATCAGTACTCGTGACTGTTAATAAGTATACAGCTATTAGTACTCACGACTACTACTGAGTATACAACTCAAGATTGGTTTTAAAAATTCCGCCACAGAGATATAAGTCTCGAAGATGGAGAGGCTCGTAGACGTCCTTCTGCAATTGCGAATGATGGACTAAGGGCCATTATCGTAGCAGATCCTCGCGAAGCAACTCGGGGGGTTGCAAAAGAACTAAAAGTTGATCATACAACAGTCACTCAAATTGGCAAGTAAAGCAAAATCTGTAGCTTGAAAATTGGAGAACGAAAACCGCAATTACAGTTGCACCAACCTAGCACAATACACGCACGTCGCCGCATGTACCATTAGATTAGACGCAACACCTTTTTTTGCCCGATCGAGAAACAAAATGTATGATAGCCGCGGCATGTACGCAGGAAGCGGAAATTTATTGCGGAATTTGCACGGGGAAGAGCTGCGTTCCCGAGATAATCTTGCCACCCTCCACTGCAATTGCAATAGTTAAAGAGAGAAAGAGAAAGAGAGAGAGAGAGAGAGAGAGAGAGAGAGAGAGAGAGAGAGAGAGAGAACAAAGTGGTTCTACGCATTTGCTTTTATGCGTGGTTTCACCAATCCATGAATTCAGTGAACTGTACAACAAATAATTAGATATGTCTTTGACAGTAGTCTGCCATGCGTAAAGCATTATCTATTTTTTATTTGTCTGTGGAATCTGTTAATACACTGATTGTAAGGCAGATAATTCATCTCTTGTCGATAGACTGCCCATTGCATACATTTGTGGCAAAAATGAGTGAAAAAGTGAAATCATTGAAAATATTTAAGAACACTCTTGCATTATTTTCGACTTGCTATAATTATAAAGGAAAGAAGTAAATGTCTTAGACCGTTTTTACTTTGCATAGAAATCCATAGTCTATGTATCAATGACACCGATGCCGAATTGTGGTACAAAATATCTTATGAAATTTTAATCGTGTTTCTGTAAAAAATTATAATAATGAATACATTATTAAAAAATAGAAATAATTGAGTTGGATTATATGTATGTACTTTAAGTACATACTTATTTTGATGAGAACGGAAAGCTTGATCGGTTTTGATCAGAATTGGGCAAATTTTATTTGAAATGAGGATAAGAAGTAATTATTTTATTATCGTTTTCATTTCTAATTGGACAGAAGAAATAATGCTTCAAATAATATACAACAAAGGACGTCTGTATAAACCAGACTCAAATCTGATAATCAGGTCATGAGTTACAATTACGAAGAACAATTTCACTATTATCTGAAATAACTATGAAATAAAATAACATGTTATTTGAAATGATATTTCAAATGTGATCACAGGCCTGAAAGCAACTGTAACATTAAATATAATGTTATTTCAGATAATATTTCAAATAATGTTATTTCAGAAGTGCTCAGATCTGGTTTTCGCAACAAAAATTTAAATAAAACGTATGACATGTGACAAAAGTTTAAACGTAAAAACGCGAATGACGATAAATACACTTTTCGATGCAAGAGACAAAAGATGTCTTTTTTCTATGTGGGCGCGTAGAGAGAATGAGAAATTTGGTACCGTATCAAAAATTAACAAAATACCATTAAATTATGACTCTGTTGTTGGAATGTAAAAATTCTAAAAAAAAAAGAAAGAAACTGTACAAACGAAAGGGTCAGAATCCCAGAAAAACATTCGAAGACAAACAAGGAAGCTCCTCTTTCGTCGCAAAATTTCTACCTTAGGAAGACACCCGCACCACCGAGGCTGTAAATCGGTCAAGAAAAACACCTCCACTTTGATGAAAGCGAACCAATAGAGGGAGAGTCTTTCCAATGTTATACTTTTCCCAGTGACACTAAAATATTTCTAGTCGGTCGAAGCTAAATATTCGTTGTACTATTGCTTCTTACAAATGGACGTGTAATATTTTTACTAAAGTTTAGTAGTATTGGGTTGCAACATATATGACTGTTGGTTATGAACAGATTTCATGCATTTATGACAAAAATGGGTGGGTGTAACTTCAAACAATAGGTACCAAGATTAGAAGAATTTTAGAATATGCGAGACATTACTTGTAACTTGTGAAGATTATTGAAGTTTGTAATAATTTCCTGTTTGTTTCCTATGAATTGCAGTCTTGACAGGAACCATTCTTATTTTGCATGAAAAATCCGTCTAATTATGAATTTTCTAAAAGTTCTGTTTATAATACGTTTCTGAAAATTTCTTATATTCTACTTCCTGCTTTATACGTATGCAGGAAGTAGTATGTAGTAGTAATAGCTGAGGTTGGTTTAGCAAAAGATAATAACGTACAAATATCTTTTACAAAAAATACTTCCTGCAGGGTATTATAGTTGAATGTGGAAAATAAATTGAAATATTATTGTATGAGTTTCTATTACGCACCTCGATTTTTGTAATAATGTATATAATAAACACGTCTTTTTATCATATGCGTTTCGTAAAATTTTTTTAATAAAAAGACCAAATTCTATTGTTTTTACGTATCAGACACGGTAATAAGAGGTATCGCAATAACAAAAAATCAATACTACTTCCTATTTAAAAAAATTTTGGGTGCCCCTTAAAGGTGCCCCAACAAAATTTATTACACATACTAAAGTATTATCCCCCCTTAACCATTTAATTAAAAAGAAAAATGAAGTCAATATTTTCATTAGGTTTTGAGAAAACAACTTGTAACGCTTCAGTTGGTACATGCTGTATACATATAATTCCAGGACCGGACACTTGTTATTCTATTCTGAAAATTCTCTAATGTAAACACTTTTATTCTGCCATTAATTTTTCTAAAGGAGGTCCTATTGTACTATTATCCACATTATACATTGTGGACTGTTGTGCTTTAAGGCAGGGGTTCCCAAAGTGTGGCCCGCGAATTATTTGTCATAAACAAAGAACGATTATGTTAAAAAATAAATCGTTCTATGTTTCAGTATAAATTTTCCCTTATGTCTAACTTTTTACCCTTTTTTTGGCCCGCTAAATATTTTGGAATTTACAATTTGGGTCACCTAGAAACTTTGGGAACCCCTGCTGTAAGGTGTGCAACTTGAAAACACATTTCAAGACACGAAATTTTCGAAGGGAATGTTTTCGACACGTACAGGGGACGAAACTTTGCCTTAGGTAGTGCAGTTCAGACAGTAAAGGGCACTGACTCCTGGATCTGCAATCTCGCCGACCTGATCTGTCTGAGCCTTTCGACCCAAGGGCGTACGGCACCCTATATTTTCTCGAAACGTATCACAATTGATTTCAATCAAAATCTTCATACATATGGAAACTTTACGTTCTCACCTATGTTTAAATTTACCATTTAATAGATTCAGAACTGGGATCGTGAAATTTTCTACGAAACATGATATCTCGTAAAATACGAACACAATTTAAAAAAAGAAGTATACAACTGAACTAGAAATATCGTATAAATTCTTCGTCTACTGTTGCACTGCCTTTCAAATAATATTTCAATTTTTCGTCTGAGTTGTTTTTATTTAAATAATTGAAAAAAGTACACAACTGAACTAGAAATATTGTACAAATTTTACATCTGCTATTGCACTGCGTTTCAAATTTTTTTTATTTATAAATAAATTCAAATTTTTCAATTTTTTGGCACGGTTGTTTTCATTCAAAAAATTGTTTCGGGTTGTTATAAAACTTTTAAGGATGAATTGTTGAAATCAATTTTTACTAACATGTAAATAAAATATGAAATGGTCATCGTTTAAAGGGTGACCATTGCTGACATAATGTTACGCATGACGTTCTAAGAATGTTTACACGATCGTTTATAAATTACGGATATTTTGGATGTGAAATACAAGGAAACGTTTATCATTCGCTTCAAATTCCATAAAACTGATGTGACATATTCCTAAATCTTGATTGTACCTGAAACGCCTTAAAAAATTATAAAAATACCAATTAGTAGAAACATTCATGTTGGTTATTTCTTGTTGTAAGCTTTTTTTCACTCTCCGTGTCAAGTAATTGAAAGCAATAAAATAAGATAAAAATTAAATAGACTTTATACGGCTACAGTCAACATTTACTGTACGTTTACGCTTCCTTCGCTTTCGAGTAAGATATTCTGAGCCTTCGATAACAAATTTTATCGCTGACGGTGTACGAGGATACTCGGAGTCGAATAACAGAATCGTAAAGGAAAAGTTTTTTTCCCTTCACCGAAAAGCATCCACCTGAGAAACGTTCTTCGCTCCTGGCAAGGAGATAACCTATCGACGTTGATGTAACCTCTCTGTACCGACGTTCTCCTTCATTATTCATATCAAGGCCTCCGAGTGTGTATAGCACGTTCCTTCTTCTGTCTTCTACTCGTTTCGCTTTTATTTGTCCATTCGCGACGGCGAAACACGGCTTCGCAAGCGAAGCCCGATCGACTGCAAACATCGAGACGAATTTTTCTGCCGTGCTCGCAGAAGTCAAAACCGCTTCAACGAGTCTGACAACGCGCATTAATCGCACTTGGAAAAAGGCTTATGGGGATATCGGCACTGAATAGTAAAACAAAAATCAAGGAATTACCGGTATGCTTTCCTAGACGAAAGTGTACGTCAGCGGATTGAACACGATAAGTTTATTACACGTGTTTCTAATTACAGACATTTTTGTTATAACTTTGTCAGATACTTCGTCATGTTAAAATTAGTCTTTATTACAGAAATTAAAATACGATCTCTACTTTTAGTTTGTCAGGAGTTAGTATTAGCAGAGTGATAGCAAGGAGGTTGGCAACACTGCTGACGAGGTAGAGGGCACTCTGCACTCCGAGCAGAGCATCAAGCTAACCTCGTTTTTATTTTATCACACGGAATGCTAAATTGAACAGTTATAATTGCAACAAGTGTATTTTACTATAACATAACACAGATTTAAGTGAACATGTACACGTGTAATCTATAATTTAGTTAGTTAGCCATTTGTTTCAACCTTAGAACATGTACAGGATGTCTCAAAAATGTTGTACTTCATCGAAAGGGAAGGTTATTGGCGTCATTTTAAGTAACTTTTTCCTTTGCGAAGATGTTCTCCGCGGCTTTGTTTAACAGTTATTAACGAAAAATATGGACCAATCAGAGCGCGACTACAGTGGATGGATTCCGGCTCGGCGACGGATCCCACTGAGTGCGACGTTGGCATTGGCCGAGCCGGAATCCGTCCACTGTAGCAGCGCTGTGATTGGTCCGTGTTTTTTGTTAATAACTCCTTAACAAAGCCACGGAGAACATCTTCGCAAAGGAAAAAGTTACTTCAAATCACCTCAGGAACCTTCCCTTTCAAGGAAGTACAACATTTTTGATAGACCCGGCATAGGTCTAGGATGCAGTGTTCCAAGATAACGGAGTACTGGTGCCCACAATTGACATCACAAGATAATTAAAAATGGTGGATGGTGATGGTCCTAGTTCTCGAGCCACCTCATGCGCGTATCGTATGATCTGCGCGTGGCGCATTAGGGCTATCAATAGGTTTCCACATTACTGAGGTAGTACTATTGTCAATGCGAAGGATTCTTCGCTATTGTCTACAATGCGATCAGCGACACAGCGATAGCGACACTTCCGTTCGACATTTCGGATTTACCCAGCATGTCTAAAGTCTAAACGTACAAGAAAATGTTTTTCCATATCTAAATAAAATGTTGGCAATGAAATTAAAAGCTGTTTTCCAAATTTATCTACTTAATTTATTTTTCAAATTTACTTTCCGAAATTACCATGCGTCATAGTGGAATAGGCCTACAGGGGATACCACTAAAAAAAACGCATTGACAATAGTAAGTACATCCTCGGTAATGTGGATACGGGTGCCTTCCTAATGTGCTACGCGCAGTTCATACGGTACGCGCCTGAAGGGCTCGAGAGCTAGGACCGTCACAGGGAGCGAATTGCGCGGCCGGAACAAGGAGGTGTAGCCCTCGAAAATCGGCCGAAATGTGCCCTATCTTGCCGACCTCTGGTGTATAAGAAGAGTTGTATTCGACATATATATTGTTCTTACTATTCTTTTTATTTTTAAATAAAGTAAGTTGTGAGAAAACATATACAGATTTCATATTATCAACATCCACATTAAAGTGTAACTTTTTTCCAAATTATAATTGACAAAATGGGTTAGCACTACTTAAAATAATAAGAGTGAAGTAAAGATGAACGAGTAATAAAGTGAAATATTTATATAGAATGAGATACAGCGACGTCTCCTATTTCCCATCTAACACTTTAGCTTCGCGGTACTGTGCCCTCTCAACAGACTACATATAGCACTTTGCCCACAACCGTCATCTGGTAGATGATATAATCTTGGGACAGGAAATGTTATCCGAAACGGGGTCTATGAGTATACAGTAAGGAGAAAAACTGATTACACACTATTTGAAACAACATAAATTTTTTAAAAATAGATCAAATGACTTGAATGTTATTGAGAAGTTAGAAGTATTAGTTTATTAGACGAGGTGTACAAAATTTTTGAAAAAAATTTGAATTGGTCGGAATCGCAAAAGAAATAGTAAAAGTTGTTTTTTCAGCTTTTTTATCTGAGCCTGTATTGAAAATTTAAAGAATGTGTTTGATTCGCTCGAATAAATTATATCCATGCTGAAAATCGTGAAAAATGGTAATTTTCCCAATTACAATGTAATCAGTTTTGCTCCTTACTGTATCTAATTAACACTAGCATTTGTTTTATGTTCTGTATGTGTTTCTCATTGTTTATGTATTTTTATTGTTTTGTGAACATTGAATAAGAAATAACTGCAGTAAAGCATTAGCTATTCGAATTATGCGGAAACATAGATGTTCGGGTAGTAGAATAGTTAGTTATTGTTAGTTACAGTGCTTGACTAAATTCTTACTGATTTGTACAATAATATATTAATAACGATTTATATTTGTACAATGATTGTGAATATGCTAATTGTGGTTGCATAAAGAATCGATAAAAATAATAGGGAATTTGGATAATTGAAGTTTCTTTTACATTAAATTTGTATAGAAATTAATTAATCAATTAAAATTAATTGATAATTAATTACTTGATTAATTTTCAAATTATTCTTTACATTGATGGAATCGGAAGTGTATAACCTGTACTAACAATATTTAATGATAAGCGTACTTTGGCAATAGATTTTTTAAATAATTTTCTCTGAGACAAAGTCCTTCATAGATAATTGTTATTACTAGACTGCGGATCTTTATGCGAAATAACACTGTTGTAGAGCCAAATAAAAAAATATTTCTTACTTTGTTAACTTTGGTAAGGTAAGGATAATACATCGATGTCTGCAAATGCTCTTAATTTTTTCACTACTTTAAATTATACTTAGACCATTTTTGTCATAAATTCATAGAATCAGCAGTCTAGTTATTGCATAAACTTTCAAATTATTTCCCGTGTATATGATTAAATATTACAGTGTGATAATAAATATTCATCAACCTTATTTTTTGATTTCCAGTTTTAAAATTTGTATGGTTTAGAAAGTGATCTTGATTGTTTATAATTACTATTTACACATCAATGAATGTAATACAGAAAATAAAAAGTATTCAGTTAGATTTAAGAATGTAATTAACTGATAGGACAAACTTTTAAGTTCTACTTATTGATGTCGAAACTAAAGCAATATATTATGAAAAAATTTCTTTTGAACTAAAATATACAACATTGACAATAATGAATTTTTCTTATTGGGATATTAATCGGTAGATATTGCTTTTAAATTGCTAACTTTTCTTGATTTGATAAATTTTATACTCCATTCTTTTTAAAAGAGATCGATATAACAGAAGAGATGATAATTTATAGGAGGAACATTTTATGAATATGGTGGATGTGAGAGTGCAATGAGACTAAACTTTAACTTAGGGGACCATAAATTTTGGACATTTTTTATATAATCCCATAGATTGTTACGAGCAAACGCCAAAAATCCAAGTTTTAACGCCAGGAATTCACTGGTTCAAAAGTTATGCATGTTTAAAGATAAGTGATTTCAAGCGTTTTTGACATGTAAGGGCGCCGCCATATTGGTATGTGTTCAGA
>CM052114.1:4823583-4837784 GCA_028454245.1 Halictus quadricinctus | reverse complement strand
CTGCAAAATGAGGCTATGTGCAAAATTCGAGCTTAATCCGATTTGACTGATTTTCGGAACTTCAGCCAAATTTTGAAAAAGTTGTTCCGTTTTAAGGGGCGTTCGAATACTTTCTTGAGCGATTGTATACTTTCGACTCACTCCTGCAGTTTAACAGCTGTTACTGCGAGGTGTACGATCTTGCCAGAAGTCTAATCGATAAGGCTGCAGTTCACGCGGAATCCATTTAATCCTGTTAAATTACACGGGTACAAAATCAATTTTACGCTTCCACGGAGCGTCTTCTGATCGAGCAAGAGTATATCACCGATTCATCTCGACCTTCCATTTAAGCGGAACCCCTTTGCTTTCTTGCGGCTAATCCAGCTATATCTCGGCATAATTACAGCCGTCTTTCACGGAGCATAATTGACTCGTCATTCAATGTAATGCAAACGCGATACACCAGATTTGACCTCTATGTATTATGTATAACACACAGGGATACGAAACGGTATTGGCTTTCACGCTGTTTGACTGGCGTCGTTAAACAAAGAATCTCAAAGCTATTATCGAGGAAGGTTACTGCTTTGTCATTGGGGCGCGATGAATGTTCCCGCTGCCTCACGTGCTGGTTCAACGCACTTAATTGAAGTGATTAAAAGGCGTCCCCAGTTCAACCATGGATTCGTTCGTTAATCATCGGAGGAAGTCGTGGGTGTGCTCGCAACGAATGAACGTATAATCGTTGCTGGGGATGGAAGCTTCCATCAACTCTGGCGACCCCGGAAGACGATTGAAAGAGATACTAGGTGCGTTGATTTCAAATCTCTCGGATTAGCAAGCAATACCTGCGTGAAACGACTTTATTACAGGGTTCTTCGTCAGAAAGCAATGCGGTTCTCTCTTTCAACGTACGTTCGTTCATTATACTATCAGAAATATACTGGTAGCAAAGGGTGTAGCCGGATAAGGAGGTCAAAAGTGCTCCAAAATCAAATTGACTTTGCAATAGGTAATTCGATAGCTTGTCCAAAGAAAATACTTTGTGATAATTTTTAACCCTACATGTCGATATGGGGGGTAGTAATGAGGTGACAAAGAAAATCAAGTTTTTCCGTAATTTCTTTTATACTCTTCAATTGAAAATTTTGAAAAAATCAAGCCTATTTTAGCTGTTAGAATGCAATATCTATGAATTTTTTCAGAATTTTCAATTGAAGAGGATAAGAGAAATTACGGAGATACTTGATTTTCTTTGGCACCCCATCATTACGCCCCATGTCGACATATAGAGTTAAAAATTGGCACAAAGTATTTTCTTCGGATAAGCTACCGTATGGCCTATTGCAAATTCAATTTTGTTTGGGGACACTTTTGACCTCCTTATCCGGCTACACCCTTTAATGTAAAAGAATAATTTTGGAAGATTCCTTGACAGAAGTAAAATAATTTATTATGACTCTTCATCAGTGTTCAGAATCAAAAACGCGTTAGAGAATAATATTTTCAAGGTTTGCGTACCGTTCCAGGTGTTATAGTTTTATTTCGATATAAGACGATTGCACAGTACTGGCTTTCGTCGTATTTCGGATGAGAATATCCATTCGGTTAAATTTTGTTCTTGACGGGGCCGAGAGTTTATGGGTCTCATAATGCTTAATCACGAAAAATACTTGTTTTTAAATAAATAATTATGAATTTTCCTCTACGATCGAACACGAAGTATAGAACCCCTCAATGTACGCTGAAGCAAGCGCTGCGTTTTTAAAATATGATTTCAAACATAAAATTTGAATATTTACGAAGTGATAAAGTTTATCAGATAAACATAGAAGTTCCTACATCGGATAAAACACATTTCTGATATTAAAATACTTATATCGCTTACCAATGATACTGAGCGTTGCTGAAGTTTGAAGCCCAAATCTTCCTTGTCGTCGCCGCAGTCGGTCGTATAGAATAGCACGCTTTTCTTCGATCCCCTAAAATGAGCCCTCTTTAATATGTTTTTGTGAAAGAGAAATCCGGACAGCTGCATTTTCCTGGTTTTACAGGTCGCGCGCATCGCAATTGTGTGCCGGGGAATCGCAATCTGTTCCGTTGAACAGTATAACAATCTGCTTAGTCATAGAATCGGGATTTCGTTACACTTGGGCAAATAATCTCCCGAGATATTCTCTGTATACATGTGTAACGCTGAATACTATACTAACAACATTTCGTTTCTATGCAGGGTGATTCAGCTGAGTGTGCCACCTAAATGTAAACTATTTGGTGTATGAAAAATTGTTGAAACGAAAGTTGTATCGTTTCAATAGTAGCATATAATGTAATGATCAGTTTTTCTCTGCTTTGTGTTTTTATGCAGGTATAAAAGAAAAGGCTAAATAAAAAACTATAAGAGTACATGGGCTGAAAACTAATACTTACTGAGATATTATATATAAGTAATTTTTAATCTATGTAATATCTATGTAAATTCATAAATTTATCCCTTACAATAAAGAAACTCAAGATGACTTTTATATCTCGATAAAAGAGCAAAATAGAAAAAAAATCGAATTATTACATTATATACTACTTTTGATGCCACATAACTATCGTTTCAACCATTTTTTCATATACCAAATAATTTACATTTAGGTGGCATTCTTAACTGAATCACCCTGTATAAGATTTACAAGAGGCAATGAAATTAGTGAGTATTGGGTTATAACATAAATTCGTTCTATAGCAAATATAAAAATGTTCTAATTATAACAATTTAGTTGTGACTCATTGCAAATATAGACAACTGGGATTAAATAAAAACTATTTATATTCAACGATTTTACAATTGACTAATTGTAATTTTTTAATTGTATTTTTTAACTTTACTTTATATATATACATATATATTTGTAGATTTTGACAAGAAAATGTCAAAAATCCAAGTTTTAATGTGAGGAATTCGTTGGTTCAGAAGTTATGCTCATTTAAAGTTGAGCGATTTGAAGCGTTCCTTGACAAGTAAGTGCGCTGTTGTTGTTTTAGTTTGTTTTATAGCTGATATTTTCGTGAAATAAAAGGGTAAATTTTTCACACCAACATAAAAAATAGCAAACAAAATTACAAATACATAGATATTGAATTTTGTATTAACAACAACTACTACTATGTGTACGTCTTCTTCTCATGTGCAAATACGATGTAATAAAAGAGTCACTGTTTCAACTAATTTTGTCATAATACGAGTAGCGAGTCAAATTAAAATAATAAAGATGTAGTATTCATTTAAGAGATTTGTAGAAACTGTTTACACCAGACATACATATGTAGATAGAACTTTATTTAGTAAATACATGTTAAAAAAGCAGCGCACATTACGCATCAATTTTCTTCTTTTATGGAACCAATATAGAGGGTGTTCGCGGTAAATAGGACCACCGGCGTCTTTTTCGTAAACAGTGAGTATTTAAAAAAATTGAAGCAGGAAGAACTTAGAGTATATCTTCCTGGAAACACGATAACCTATGTCAATTTTTTTTGCTTACATTAGTTTTTTAGAAACGAAGGTGACTTCAATTTTAAGTCATATTGAACACTATATGTAGTATTATTAATTTGTAGTGGCAACATACTAGTAAATCACATTACTACATAGTTCTCGTATTCTTAACCTTTTATGACCTTGGAAATCATTGTGTTACATAATTCGTCTTAACCCATGGTTTCATACGACATTAAAAAGCACATAGCATTCCATTTAAAAAGCTGAAGGTCACCTTCGTTTCTCGAAAAATAATATACATACAACAAAATTGACGTAGGTTATCGTGTGGACAGTAAGTTTCTCCTCTTACATTTTTTTTTTAATACTTACTGTTTATGAGAAAAACGCTGGTCCAATTTATCGCGAACACCCGGTATGTCGAACACTTATAGACAGAGGCGCACAGATTATTTACATTCGTACCGAGTATAATTACGCTAAAAAACGTGCACGAGGTAAAGTGAGATAAAAAGAAGTCTATTAAGAATGTGTAGATTGAGGCAAAAAGTTGACGAACAAGGAACAAGAAATTAATTGCTAGTAATGTCCGTCATCGGAGGTTCTTTTTTTTTGTTTCCTCTCTTCAATTACGACCAATAAATCAGTGGACAGTGTGCAGACTTCTCTCCACGCCCTGCTGCTCGCGAGCAATTAAACCAGTGCTGTCCCTAGAAGGATCCCCTTACGTAGCTTTCTTTTTTCTCTAACGTGCTGTATTGTGTTTGTACACACAGGGTGTCCAAAAAATGTTGTACTTCCTTGGAAGGGACAATTACTGAGCTCATTCCAAGTAACTTTTTCCGACCCGACCCGACCCGAACTTTTCTCGCTCAAGTCTGTTAATAATTCGTTAATAACTCATTAGCCGCGAAGAACATTTTCATAATGGAAAAAGTTATTTCAAAGAACCTTAGGAATCACCTCTTTCAAGGAAGTGCGACATGTTTGGGACATCCTGTATAAACCGGGAACGCGTGTGGTATTAGCCCGCATTCCTCTACTATACCAACAGAGACAGCATAGGGGATGGCGCCGCGAGGTCCGCTATTTACGCCGGACAGCACCGAATTAAATGCAAACTTATAATATCGTACAATAGTGCGAGCTATGTTGATGATAATCACACCTAAGTGCCTTCCCATTCCGGTTGAATGACTGATGTACAGCGAACGCAGGCGAATCGGTGTAGCAACGGCTCTCGTTCATAGCGAAGACAGCAACATTGCAACCTACGTTAATTCACTCGCTAACATCTGAAACAAAAACCAATGATGGCCTGTTAGTTCGCAAATTCGTCGAATAATTATAGACGAAAATGATTTCGATTGCTCGCTGAGCAATCAGTTTCTGTTTTCCCTCGGCTATAGATTACAGTGTTTACTCGATATATCTCGAAAACACGAGTACAGCCAGAAACATATATCGGCCAGGAGATACTATTCTTTGATCCACGCCGAACGTAGAAAAGGATAATAGTGAACATAGAAAATAATGAAAAATAAGGAAGTTTTGTTATTGGATTAGTAGTGGTCTCCTGGTCTCATATCGATATACCCGATCCCCATTATATTACGCTCCATGGCGACCGAGGTCTTTCGAGCTTCGTGCTTCAGGTATACACCTCGACAGTGGGGATAGTTCTGGGACTTTTGTCGGCTTGACATTTGGGACATATATAGAGTAAACACTGTTCATACCATTTTGTGTGCACTTTTACTGGCGCTTTTATTTGTGAGGTTCGTAACACAAAAATTGAAAATATTAAAGCTTTAAATTTATTTATATTGTTATTGGCAGACCTGGGCACTTCTGAAATAACATTATTTGAAATATTATTTCAAATATCCTGTTATTTTATTTTATAATCACTTTCATGTCTGCAATCGCTTTTGATATAACATTACTTGAAATATTATTTCACGTAACATGTTATTTTATAATTATTCGAAATAATTATTTCAGATAATTGTGAAATTGGTTTTCAAAATTATATCAGCTAATCGGATTATTAAGTTTCAGTCCAGTTTATACTGACACCCTTTGTTGCACACCTATTATTTTAAGGATTATTTCTTTTGACAAACTTGAAATAAAGACACATCGAAAAAATATATTTTTTATGATCACTATTATTTCAAATTAATAAGTATTATTTTATTTTATTGGTTATTGCCTAACTGGTACGCATGTAAGAGAAGTTTCAGTTAAATGTTAGTTTTAAAAATGGATTATAATGAATTATAGAAAAGAATGTTTTAACATTATGTATATTTCAACTTTTCTCTAATTTACTTTAGATATAGCAGTTTCATTTATAACTTATAAATAAATGAAAGCTTGTCGTCCTCATAATCCCCTTATTACATAATTTAAAGGTTAAAACCGGTTATATTTAGATACTATTTAAAATTTCAACAATATTTAGTGTATTATTTAAAAATACTAATTTACACTTAAATATGAGCTTCTTCTGATTCGAAAAAAAAAATATGGTTCCGGCCGGGATCGAACTGGCGACCTTCTGCGTGTAAAGCAGACGTGATAACCGCTACACCACGGAACCTTGATGCAAAATGGTCTTTTAATTTGAAAATTCTTGAGTTTAGATAAAAATACACAAAATTATTGAAAATGTGAGACTACCTAGAAATATTTTATTATGTTTTCCGTCGTCGTAAATTATTATGTAATATTGAATCAAATATAATAGAAGAAAACATCATTTTATGCGCTTTTATTTGAGATTAGTTTTCAGTTATTAGTTTACTTTTGTTATTTAGTATCATTATTATTATTATACTATTAATATAGTATTATTCTAATTGTTATTTAGTATCATTTAGTATTTGCAATGAAATTGTTAATTCTTGACATAAGTTTCATTCACGTAAAATTTCCATCTTATTAATTAAATATTCTTTATACTCTTTTCTAATATAATTCACATAATATTGCATTTCAAATATTAAATTCTAACAATATACATCATTGATTGCGTGTACTTTTAATAGTTGTATGGTTTCGATATACAGGGTGCTCACGCTAACACTAACCAGCGTTTTTCTAACAAATAGTAAACATTGGAAAAAAGTGAGAGAGGGAAGAGTTTTTAGAAAACAATGTAATGGTGTCTGTAATTTCTTTTTTCCCTGCATTATGTTTTTATAAATGAAGATGATCTTCAATTTTTTCAATAGAATGCTATGTATTTTTTTATATCATATGAAATCGTGTGTCAAAATGAATTCATTCGAATACAACATAATGACTTTCAAGGTCACACAAGGTCAGAAATGCTCCAGGCAGATATGTGTGTTAGCTTATACGACGAAAAATATCACTCTACGTTTTTAATTTGTATATTGTTAATTGGCATGAAAAAGTTGATTATTACTCAACATCATTTAACATTTTTCATGGAGGTCCAGGCTGCAAAAGAGCACATTTAATATCAGTTTGAAATATAGCAATAGAAGTAACAGCTACTGCATTTATTTATCAGAGACAAGAATACATTAACTGCTTGATTAGCATAGTGGGTTAAAACAGTCATGCGGAGAATTCAGGTTTAAATACTAGTTCAGGTGTATGTTCACACGGTCGTTCTTCTAAGAGTTCTAGGAAATAGATCACGTTCTGGTTTTGTTTTGTTCTCGCGTTGCAGGACTTCGGGGTTTTCTTGCGTAGATGAGAATGATTATATTCAACAGGTTAATCGTATAATACAGGTTGCTTCAAAACTATTGACAACTGATTAATAAAACTCTCCAAAACAATGGTGGAGATCTTAACATTCACAGGATACTAAAATAACATTTTTAGAAGAAATTAATTCTTTTTTCCTTGGAAGTTAGTAACTTTACATCTGTTCGCACAAAATTCAAAACAATTAATATTGCTGGAAATTATAATGTCTCTATAATGCGAACCACTATTGTTACATATAAAATCTCTCATTTTTATTTTATAGAAGAGTAACAAAAAATTTTTATAAAATGGCACGTGCTCTTGTCCTTGTACCAAACGTAAAACAATGTACTATAATTACGTAAAGATTATAAAAAAAAACCAAATGAAGTATTGGAACACTTTTTAATATTTTGGACAATTAAGATGACTCTTAATCCTTCAATTAGTGTCAAATGTTCGCATTCTGTACGACGACTGTACGTCATAGAAACAAACCCGACCGACCAAAATTGACCCGACCCGGCCCGACTACAATGTCAAATACCTACACGAAATCGGGGGTATTCGAATTTAATAAACTTTTAGAATCCCGAAAGGTCCCGATCTGACCCAAGGTTCGGGTACCCGCACACCCCTAGCTTGGCAACGTTCGCCTATGAAAACTGAGCCTTCCATCTTTCTTAATCCATTCACAATGATATAATTAAAGAGAGAAGTCCCGAAATAAAGGAACGAACACATATATTAATATCGGTAATGCAGTTTAAGTCATGTTTTCCAGCTAATACAATAACTGGACATATTGGTCAACGATTTATCATGGAAACATATGTTGAATCCTACCGAAATGTGGTATGTGCAGCATTGACTGAGATGAAATTAAAGTTAGACACCGAAGTCGTAAAGGAAATCGTTAAAAGTGATTGCCGTGTGGCGACGCACATTTCAATTTATCTATCATCCAACTTACAGCACGACAGGTTTTATGGCAAACCTTACCACCATCATTCAGGATCGCCTTCTATGATGAATCGTTCGACGGTTTTATGTACGTTACGGTTAGCGTTCAAGTAGTCGCGACACACGAAGTTGTGTAATCCGACGCATGATAAATCATGCAAACTACGAACACTTCAAACTGTCTTTAATTACTTTCAAATTTATAGATGACAACGAAAACGCAGAATATACTTGAAGAAAGTTTTAGGAATGAAGAATTTCATTCTTCTCATGTATGGAATACATGAACTCATGAATACATGACAAAAACTTCAGAAGACTTTAAGAGTATATTATTTTCACTACATTAAAATTATTAATGAAACATAGAAATTTATATTTAGTTTAGTATGTAATTTTCAAACTTTTTATTTTGCATAAAGATCCGGAGTCTATTCATGTATAACATTAACCAAGTTGAGCTGACATAAAACGCTTCTGCGTCCAGTGGAGGGTACTACTGGAGGGGTATGTGAGCTCATAATGAACGAGCTTAAGCTGACTGGTATAATTAACAAGATTACATATTAATTAAAAACCTACTAACAATT
The DNA here is from genome assembly GCA_028454245.1 of Halictus quadricinctus. Lineage (NCBI taxonomy): Eukaryota > Metazoa > Arthropoda > Insecta > Hymenoptera > Halictidae > Halictus > Halictus quadricinctus. Next base: position 4,829,030 of record CM052114.1, on the reverse strand, counting down.
TTTATCAGTGTTTGAATATCAGTACATATAATTAGGTATAATAAGGAAGATCGTACGTTATTATTTATTCTAAATGAACAAATGTTGGACTTTTATAAAAAAAATGTCGTATAAGTTTTATGTAGATTATGAATACAACTTTTAATTAACAGTAAATTGAACACTTTACGAAATAACATAGTGTGTTAGATATATGAATTAATCAAAATATTGAATGAGAGGATATTATTATATTTCATAATATATACTTTACAATTTCTATAGCTTTCCGTATCATGTGCCTGTATGCAAATGTTTTCTGCTTCCATTGAACTTGACAATGAATACATACACAGTCGACATTTGAATTTCGAATTTCGTGGGAACATCAATCACATATATCATCGACTCTAGCTAATTAATGAAACGATGACTGGAACACAGTAAATCGAACAAGTCTTGGCGGAAATGCATAATAAATTATTATTACTCGATGTGATTTTTTACAATGCTTAAACAAGAATTTTTACTATTTGAATTTTTACCATAATAAAATAATATCTGTTCCATTAATATTTCAATCGTAGCCATTGTTTTACTATTTTCATCCATTGCTAGACTATTAAGAATTTTTTGTACTTGAAGTCATCGGAATGTCATAGTATTATTCTTTTCAAACGAATTGCTTATTTAGAAAGCTTATCTTGTACGTGAATCCATGTCATCACTTTTGAAAATATAAAATACGTCTAGATCTTGCGTTATTGTCCTGCTATTAATTTCGTTTCTCTATTATTTGCAAAATATAAGAAGAAATTACTAAGCATGAACAATATTGGTAGTTATTTACAATAGCGGCTTTCTCACCGAGTTCAATGACCTTGAAATATGTTGTCGGGGGCATATTCCGAACAATTTTGTGCTATACACGTTACTGCCGGACAACCTTCGTTTTCGAGATACGGACCTACACGATCTTAGTCAGTTGGCCTATCCCCTCCACTAGAGGGCATAACCCACGAGGGACCAAGAAGCTCGAGCTGCCTCGGTCGCCGAATAGTGTAAAATGTAAACATACAGCGTAATTCGATACCGGGTTGGGTATATCGGTGTGAACCACTACTAATCCAATTACAAACCTTCTTTATTTTACATTATTTTTTATAAGGCTTTCACCAACTTACTTGTGACATTTTTCTGATTAAAGTAACGCTAAACACGATATATCGTTCAAATTATAATTTGAACTGTATTTAGTGATTTAATTGACGATATGTAGTGCGTTTTCGATCACAAGAAAATAGTAGCCGTACACAATCCATGTCACAGCACGGACCCGAGGATTGGGCTTAGATCAAGATTTTACTATTTCTGCAAAAAACGGACTTGTACCAATTATTGTTCCTACGCGATGATATGGCTGGATTGGGATGGGAAGATAAGAAATACAATATATTGGTTTAAATAATTGCCTACATTTAACTATAACGATGTAACACCTCGCAGCATCGTAGTTCATACTATCCCGATCATTGCAGGAAATTAGTTGAAGTAAGATCATTTCAAATAATTTTAGAAATCTAACTCTCCGTGGTCTCTGGCAAACTCCAAGAAAAATGAAAATACTTAACCTAACTAAAGTTTGTATAGTCATTCTGAATGAATTTTGGTTAAGACTGGGTTAGGTTTTGGGGGAGGTGTCAGGGAGAGGGGCGGCACCCCTCCCCTGCCCGAAAGGGGAAATTTAGTCATTTTAAAAAGGAGTGTTTGCTATAGTCATCCCAGGAGTTTTCCGCAAATATCTCGCAAACCAAGGTCATCCGACGATAGCATGTACAAGAAAAAGTTGTTCAGAACAATGACCTTAATAACATATTTCAAGGTCATTGAAATCGACGAGGAAGCCGCTATTGTAAATAATTACCACGATATTTTCTGCTTGCTTGTTACACCTCGTTATTTTCCATAAAGGAACAAGTTTCTGCTACATCTCGCCATGCACGTTTCTCAAAGTGTATAGTCAGGGGTTATAGTTTCAAATTAAGTTATAAAACATTCAGTCGCACACAACTGTAGACTTGGTTAAAACTTCGAGACAATCGTCAGTTGTTTGCAGAGGTGTTTAAGAGGCGCCAGGGCGGTCTTGGTTTCTGAACCAGCAAGTCGCTATCGACTATACACCGATACGACTAATAGTCATGAATGTGTTAAGTAACCGTCGACATTGGCGGTTGATCTGCATAAGTTATGTGCGAGAAAGTTCATTCCTCCGCCCATAGCGGCGCATATGCGCTGTCGGGCTGTGACGAGAATGGACCTGAGGGATCCCATGAGGTAAGAGAAACGATTTTCCGACAGACTACTACATCGATACAGTGCTAAAGTGTAGCGAAGACATGGAAATCTCCGATGCAGTAAATGCCAGCAGCGCTTGATCGCGTGACTGATTAAAATGGAGTCTAAAATTACACCACCAATTATGTGTTTTACCATTAATATTCAGTTATTTAAGCAAATGGGTCTATCTTCTTATTAGTAATCCTTTGCAAATAATCGTTTTCTCTGAGGCACCGCTAAAAATTACTGCATGCATTATAATTCAAGACAATTTCTACATTACTAAATGCCTTTGTGCTTAATAAATTGCTAAGCGTATAACTGTGGCACGAGTAAATACACACGAATTTGTATTGACAAGAGGTCATTTGTGACAAAAGTATTCTGGATTAGACAAAACGTAGAACCAGATTCGTGAAAATGAAATTACGAAAAAATTCATAAACATTCTACCTAATAGCACACACAACTGTAATTTTCTTCAGAATTTTTAGTTGCAAAATCGATTTTTTAAAAAATCCAGAAGCATAAAAGTGATTATTATTGTGTATTATTTTCAGATTTTTCGGATTATGCAAACATGTTTAAAAAAATTGGAAATCTTCCAAATTTCGAGAAAAATGCATATTTTGTATTGAAGTTTTAAAAATACGAGTTTTACAAAAATTCAGTAGTTAGATATTGTTGAAATTATTTTTCTTAAATTTTTTACAAAATTTTTTCGTTGTAAGAAAAAATCAATTTTCTCGATGCCTCTTCATCTTTCTGTAAGTGTGTTACGTAATATTAAACATTTTAAAATAATGTACAAACTTAAAATTGCAATATAAAATATTTGATTTGCGTTAGATTTTAATACATACAATATCAGCGTAACTTTCCACGGTTTCGGTTGGCGCAGACGGTAAAGTAAATGATTTTATGCGATGACAAAAAAAAAAAATGCACGAAATTTTATAAAGCACTATAAGGCACAATATGACGTGGAAAATGTCAGCTGTCAAGATATACAATGATTTTGTGACTTAGAATAAGGTTATGTAATAACAAATGGAGTAATGCCATCTCTACACGGAAAACAAAGTTACTTTCCGAACAACAACCTAATAGATCAAGGTTAGTTGGTATTTAGACACTTGATCATTAACATATCTTCACTGGTCTATTTTTTTCAGTATTAACCCTCCGTATACTATGCCGGAGTCATTCGTGACCCGTCGCGGTAGAAGTGGGGATAAGCTCGAGCGTGATCATCAATTACAATTTTATTCCGATATAAGACCTTATTCTTTTGCAGCTGAGAACGAGAGGGTATGTCAAAGCCTATCCTTTTCCAACGAAAGATACAGTGTTTACTCTATATATGTCACAAATTCCTAGCAGATAAAAGTCCCAGAACTATCCCTACTGCCGCGGGGTATATCCCGTGAGGGGCCAAGAAGCTCGAAAGACCTCGGACGCCGAGGAGTGTAACATAATACGGGTCAGGTATATTGGTGTGAGACAAGGAAACCACTACTAATCCAATAACAAAACATTTTTACTATTAATTATTTTTTATGAGACTTCCACCAATATATTTGTGGAATTTTTCTGATTAAAATGATGCCAAACACGATGTCATTCGGATCATATTTGCCCTAATTTTCCGTTAATACACTCCTCACAAAAATTAAAGGATCACCTCTACGAACTCGAAAAATTAGGTTAATGGGTTAAAAAATCACTTGAAAGCTTGAAGTCTCTACTTTCAGAGGTTTTTTCAAATTTTCAGTTACGTTGTTTTTTGACACAGTTATAGCGTTATAAAGAAGACTTTGACAGTTTCAAAAAATTTTGTTCAACTTTAAAATATTACATGGAGAGGGATACATTTTTTTTATAAATAACTTTACCATCATTCGATAGCGCCTTCTTTCCTGTGCAAAATACTTGGTTATCGTACATAATGCGACTTTTTTGTACAAGTTATGCAACATTGAATCAAAAATGGTCTTTTTAAGTTTAACTGGCTCTAGAAAGCGAAAAAATCATCTTTGAATTTTGTGCAAGAAAGAAGTAGAAAGAGCATTTCTTTCTCTTTAAGTACTTATTTTGTTTTTTCAATTTAATTAACATTTTGATATACCGGGTGTTTCTGAAAATATGCTTAAAATTTGCATAATTTCCATTTTTCATTCAACTCGCTATATCTCGGCGAAATGATCGCAATACCTACAGCTTAAGGTCAGATTGAAGCTGAGATTCTATCGATTCGATTGAGCACCTGATGAACCCGCTGCGACCATTTTTCACCTGTAGCAATTGTGTTTAAAGTTACTGGTTTGCATAAAATGGGTCTACGCTACACGTGCTCTCTTATTAGCGTCCCCATCTACCGACGCAGTTGCGAAAACACCCGAAGACGAACGAGGTACGGCAATTACCTTATGACAAGCGGCAATCGGTGTATCTCGGTTCGTCTTTGGGTGTTTTCGTTACTTGCGTCGGTAGGTGCGGATGCGGATGCGAATAAGAGAGCACGCTTGAGCCGAACGCCAACGTGACGAACTAGCGCGATTAGTCACTTGTGAAAAATTGTCGCAGCCGGTTCATCAGGCCACTCGAGCTTCGCAATCCTTTTCTGTGTTCGGCAGTGTATCAAAGAATAGTACGATATTCTAGACGATAATTGGCTCTGTTAGACCCGTGTTTTAGACATGCATCGACTGAACTCTGTATCGCTGAAGGAGTGCATCGTTGTTCGGCAGACCACTTTATAGTTTGTCGCTACATTCGAGCCCTCGCACGTTCTCAACAAAGTCAAGCCGCAAAGTTAAGCACGATAATTAATCACATCGTCAATTTTTGGCCTACTTCTAATGCTTATATTACTAAATATCTGCATAATCTCGTCAGCTCATGACCAGCGCGCGCTAGATTGAACCTTACTTTTTCGAATGAGCTCTTTCTCAGCGAAAGATATTCTCATATAAGGACGAAAAGTTGAGGCACGTAACACCATTTTTCGACTAATTTTGTCGGTAACGTAGTCACTCTACCTTATTGTGAATTACGGAGTCTTGGCTCTTAAGGGGGCCGGCAGGCATTTGGCCTTGACTGTCACGGTATGTTACGCTATGCCTTTTTTT
>CM052114.1:4812379-4823083 GCA_028454245.1 Halictus quadricinctus | reverse complement strand
AGTCCTCCCTCTTGCTGTTTATTCACTTGATATTTATATGGCCATTTCTTTAAGTCTTTACATCATTTAATAGACTCGCGTATTAAACCAGGTGACGTATGAATATGTTTTTAAGCAATTTATTTGTTTACATCTGTAGAAATATTTTTATCACAATGGCATACAAAAAGTGCCAGAGAATTCGTATAACGTAATTAATCATTATAATAACAAGAATATTTCAATGAAATTTTTATATTTTTCAATGAAATTTTTTAAAATTTATGATATGATAATATGTTTTATTTATATACAATGAATTTATTTCTATACTTAATACGTGCTGAAAATTTTAACACAAGTAACGGGCACTGCAAGTTTTAGAAATATTTATTATGTCGAGTCATAAATAATTTCCGTTTCACTATATCAATTTTATTTATCATTAAAATAAGTAACAGTTGTATCTTCATTAACACGTTAACAAGTTGAGTAAAATCAATTTATTTAATTAAACAAAAACTGGAAAGTTAAAATTTATGCTGTGTTCTTTTAAAATTTATAGATAATAAGCAAATTTAGCGCACCCTATCTGTTACTTTAGAAATTAATTTATACATCCGGAGAAATAATCGCGTCATCGAAATATGGGCGACAGGCAATTAGATAACTAATATTATAAGCCTCTGCTATTGGGGTAGTAAATGTATCATAAAAATTTGTTCCTATAAACTGAAATTATTTATGACTTCACCTAATTTATTACAGTTATAGAAGAATTGCTTTTTTTACTATTCTCAACCGCATATAACTCATGGCAACATTATCGAATTTTATTGAAATTTTCAATATAATATACACAAGATGTCCTACCTTACTTCAGTCACCTAAATATCTTATTTACCTTTTATGATAGGCAAAATGTTGAAAGGTGAAAATATGTGGTTTGAGTTGACAAACCTAATTATAAAGAAATAATTTTTCAAGGTAATTGTTTTCGAAATTTCAAGGTTATCGCAGTTTTTTATGGGGCTACATAGTTTTGTTATCGCGATATGATAGCTAAAATCAAGGCAAATCCAATAATCTATGAAACTATGACCTTCAAATGACCTAGTGTACAAGAGATTCATAATAAGGTTGAGTAATGGATAAAAATAGAGAAATAATAACAGGGATTGAAAGATTAATGAAGAAAAAATTATTTTATTACGATAAATGTCCAAATTTTGTGCGTATATTTTTTATTTATTAATTTAATCAATAATTTATCAAGTTAATATCAGTGAGCAAATTATACCGTGGATTCTAGTTATCACTTATAAATAATTTGACCAATGGTTTACCAAAACGGAATTTTTTTAAAAAGTACTTTCCATTACAGTTTTTTAAAAATGAAGTTCAAAGGCGCGACTTTACATGGCATTGATAAACGGTTTGTCATTTCGTTTTCGTTACGATAAACGCTGTAGGCTACCAGATTCAAACCTTTCTTTATAGTTCCGTGGAATTTACTGCCCCTTTGTATCGTTACGACCAAGAATAGAAATAGCCGACAATAACAGACGTATTACAAATTATAAACGAGCACGGCTGGTCTTATTTAGAAGCACATGTGTCCGAATGGTTTCTAAATTTGATTTTCTTCGAAATGAAATACTTTATGAATGACTGAAATCGAATTGTCTGCTGAATTAAAATTTGGATATACATTTCCAAATTGCATTTGTCGTAAATGAATGTATATTGTTCATTAACGATAAGTAGCGACACGCATAAAATTAATTTGACTCTCTTTTATAGTAATCTCTCTTGTAATTAAATTTGCTTTTTACTTACAAACAACTCTTTTCTTCTGAATAGCTGTTTCTTAAGAGTTACGGCTTAACTTCACCTTAGTGACCCAGAAATTTTTAACTTTTTTTTATACAATCCTGTAGGTCTTGACGAGAAAATGCCAAAAATCAAAGTGTTAATGTAAGGAATTCACTGGTTCAAAAACTATGTATAGTTAAAGTTGAGTATTCTGCAGTGTTTTATAGTCTCATATAAGTTATTGTATACATACTGAAAATTTCCTAGAGGTTAAAGAAACGATGTGTTGGAGTTATTTGTTTAAGCTGTATAAGGCTTTCCAATACTTTATTATGTCACCTAATATGTTGACGTCACTTCGTTATCTAGTGGTTTAATGGTGTCATTGTAATGTTGTTGTTGGTGTCGGTTGAATTCTTCATAATGCCATCGTCACGTTTCTTATCGAAGCCCGGAACAATCTTCTATTTTACCAACGATAAAGAAGTATAGGTATAAGAAAAAGTAAACAATGGATTATGTGCTTGCCACATAAAAACATTGGCACAGAGTTTATGTTTTCATCACATTTTTGTGGAGAAACAAAAAATAAGCGAAATAATTTCTACTCAATTATATGATTTTTCCATTTACCTTTAGGCATTATAATTCTTCCGTCAAGAAATTAACAGTCTTAGAACTTCATTTTTAAGTAATATTATATCCGCCTAATAAAAAATCATTATTACGCTATTCCCTTTTTTCACTAAAGAAATTATTGTCCTACACACCTTGTTTGTGTAGTTGAGTTACTCCTTGGCCGGTTGAACTACGATTTTTTACCCACCCTGTACAGGTTCTTAGCCCCTGTCCCCTTCTTCACACTCCATAGGAGCACGATGGGGGGTCTCAGGAGTGGGAAAAGGACTCGCGTTAGCTCGCGAGCCACCAATTGCCCAGTCCTGCTGTATACCATTTCTTTTATATAATCTGGCGAAAGAATATATTGACATTTTCTTGAAATTTGAATTGTTTTTCTTTGTGCGATGACTTCTTCGGATTTACCTCGACGACTCTGTGTATGACTAGACAATATGGTGGTCGTGACCAAATTTTTCAACTGTAATGTTTGTTTGTCAGAACAAAGGTATACATGTTATCAAGCAATCAAGACCTAACTGTTAATGCGACCTTTATAAATCAACAATATAAACAAAAAAATGACTCTATTCCGTGAACTATGTGACATCAGTGTACAATGTCATTTTGAATTTTTCTCCGAACAGCTAAGCTAAATTGCATTGCTTTTTGCTGTCGTGCGTTTATAAATCGATGCACAAAGTATGAACACTCCCCGTGACACGAACCTTATGGGATGACCTAATATAACGACGTTACCGGTAAGATAATGGAAAAGTGTGATCAATATAGCATGTCCGGTAACAAGTGGGAAAAGATTTAAGGATGGCTGGAAACTATGAAAGACAAAAAAAAATAGAGATGAATATGAATAAGAATATAAATTTGATTATTTTTGGGATAGAACTTGTTTTTAACAAACACTATCATCTTACCTTTACAAAAGACATTAAAAATCTCCTTATATTTGAGCATAAGCATTACACAGACATTTTACCATTGACAGTTTTACTTTTTTCATAAATCCATCTGTTGCTTGGACATGATAGAATCTTTGTTCTACTGTCTTATGAAATACAGTGGTTACTCGATAAATGTCTACAACATGGGTCTGGCGAGGGACATATATCGGATAGGAGAAACTATTCTTTGATACATTGTCGAACGTAGAAACGGACAGCGAATCTTCTTGGCCCCTGAGGGGTATAGCCCGCGGCAGTGGGGATGGTTCTGGGACTTTTATCGGCTAGATATTTGGGACATATATGGAGTAAAGACTTCTTATGACGTTTTCAATGTAAAAAATCTATTAAGGGATGAAAGCAATCTTTATTTAACTTCTACTGCCGATAATCGTTGCAAAACGTTCTATTTCTATTTTTTCATTCTATTTAGAATCTAATTAATGAATTTAAATACCTTGCGATTTTACATGCAATTAATTCTACATTTAATGTGATTATTTTACGGTCGTCGTAATGAGTGCTAGACTGTCGTGGAACACATTTAACGATTCTATAACATTTGTCATTCCACAGGTCGGACTAAAATGGAATATCCTTGGTTGTTAAATATCAGCTGATAGCACTTTCGACAAAATGTCAAAGTTCATACAAAATTTGTATCTACTGTAACGATCAAATGTGCAGAAATATTAGTTCTCAATGTTGGAGATGAGTTGAATAATTATGAAACACACAAGTCTGTTTATAACTAGTTTAATAACAACAATGTAGAATGTAGATGATATATAAATGCAATACTTAATATCCCTCATACGGCGCAATCCTAACCTATATATCTCACTCTATGTACACTCTGTTCAAACTCATTCGTACCAACTCATTCATACCAAACTCAGCCGATACAAACAATCCAACACTCAATAGTATAGTAACCTGCCGAAGGATAACCATCATTTTCATATGAATATTTTAAGCTTGTGTCCAGAACATTTACGATTGCTCATTGATAATGTGCATTATCATAATTAACGGTCATGTAGATAAGAATCACCGTATTTTTCACTTTATGCAATTCCATAATAAATTCAATTACTGTACATATTACGAAGACATAAAAAATATTTTGTTGTACACGCGTGTTCGTGTATATGTTCTTTTGTATAACAATTAGACAATTCGAGTTACTTTATATTTTCATTATTTTTATAATAATTTGAGTGAACTTAATTTTACTTAACTGATGCTTATGTTAACTATAATACATGTATCTATACTAGCAAATTGCAATAATTTAGAAATGAAAAAATGTACAAACCTCAACAAAAGTTTACCTGTACAGAATGGGTTTCACAACATGTTTAAATATAAAATCTATTTACAAAAAAAGTGTGTTTACGTACAATTGCATCAGTAAATACTCACAGCAATTTTCTTATTTCGCTGTTTTAGTGTATCATTATATCTTTGGAACATACACGAATGTTCATCTCAAAGATACATTTCTGATATACAAATATATCTGAAAGTATGATATATGTGATAGAGCAGATGAAAGAATGCCAAACAAAGGTTGCAAGGGATGCTTTGACACGGAGCAAAATGTATGTAGCTGCACGAAACATTACCTGTGGAACTTTTGTATTATAAAGGAATTTTCAGAATTTTTCAATCTCCCATGTATAGAGTATAAAGTTACGGAGTTATTGTAAAGCTATGGATTCAGAGAATGAATATATGCATGTACATCTATGGATCGATGACCATTTATAATATAAAAAATATACTTACTACCAAGTTGCTTATAATATTAAAATGAGCAAAAGTTGTGAAAGCAATTAAATTTTAGAAATACATAAACTAAATTATTTTTCTTTTATGGTGGTCACATTATTGTTCGTAAATTCGTAAGAAACATTTTTAACTTTCTTAAGTACAGTGTCTACCCGATAATTGTCCAAAACACGGGTCTGACCAAGGACAATTATCTTTCTTTTTTTTTTCTTGGGTTTTTCCTTCCAATTGAATCATTTTCTAATTTAGTTTTCAAATTAAATTATCATTATTTGTAAAATTAAATTTATTCTTTAATAATTCAATTTACGATTCATTTTCAGTTTTATTAGCTTATTTTATTGATTCCCATCACACTCATCAATAATGTTAAAATTACTCGGTACGTACATAAATAAAACTGTAGTGTGTCTTATCTGTTTTAAATAGGTTAGTAGAGCTACCTATGAGAATATAAATGAACTTTATAATTTTGTAACAAGTTCTGAAGTAAAGGAGAGGAAGCACGTTGGACCGCATAGAGTTAAAGAAGCAGAATTAGCATATAAAGGATTCAAAACAACCTGAAATGCAATATATTTTAATCAAATTGTACATAATTTATATACAGTTATTCTAGGAAATTGAGTTTCAGCTGCGGTGAACGACGTATTCTTCTTTGCGTTGCCACCTTTGTGGACTCACTGAGGGTAGACTAATTCTATTCAGACCGTGAACCGTAGTTGCCAGACGAGGGGAGGGAGCACGAATTGAGGAGAAAAAGTTACCCTCTCTCTGCTAGTACCGGGTTAGTCACGTGACATTGTGACACATGCACGACAAAGACGGAACGCGTCATATGATCGGGCCGTCTCAGAAGCATCAGGGAATAGCACGGTGGAAAAGGAAATTAGAGTGGAGAAAAAGTCTTGATCTGGCGACTATGCTGTTAACGAACTTTTGGGTAGGGATGCATTTTTGTGAAAACATATTTCAATAATCAAAAAACTGAATTTCACTACATTAAAGCAATATTATTAATTTCTTTGAACCGAATTAGTGTAAATATTACGAATTTAATATTAATGTAAATAATAAAGACAAACTGTGTCGAGCGCTTATAGGCGCTCTCAGTGTCACAAACGCAAAATTTCTAAGCGCCTATAGGCGCCCACAGTAGCCAAGGGGTTAACAGTGTTGCCAGATCAGGATTTGTGTCCCCACTCTAACTTTCCTCTCTACCGTTCTATTCCCCTATTTTTTGGCAGCGTGCATCCCCACGTTTCAGCTACGGCCGGTTACGTGAAGTGATGCACACGCAGTCATGCATTAAATGACAGATTTTTACAATTTTTAAAATATGTACTACACCTCACAATTGGTTTTAAGTCTAATTATTCGGGTACAGTACATTGCCAAATGGTCTTCTATTATTGTGGAATATTATCTCTGTATTTAGTAATTTAATACATGAAGTGCTAAAGCTAAATTAGTTTCGTGGTTCAAAACAAATTTCACATCTGTGATAAAAGAACGGGAGACAACCTCGATTCACAATTGCAATCTGTATTTAATAATATATATATATGAATAACATATCTCTTCTTCTACTACCAATCACACGGCGCACACTCCGGCATACAGCGACGCGCTACGCACAACGTGGTACGAACATAACCTCATTCCCCGGCGTTTCTCTCGCGCACGCGCGCTCACACACACACTACAAAACAATCACCACTCACAACATCCCCACTGTTAACGAAAATATAAATAATCTTCACTTCTCGAGACGTAAATATATTCTGTTAACCCATAAATTCGTGGGAATGTTGACTATTATACCTACTAGGGTAAGAGATCCAATTACTGTAGGGGTACCAATTACTGCGTCTATGTTAATTATACGTATTTTTAAAGCATAATGGATATTAAAAAAGAGATATAATAACATATGTATTTACTGGTTTTAATGAAAAAAATTTCATATCTCTGTTTTAATATTCATTATGCTTTACAAATAAGTATAATTAATATAGGCGCAGTAATTGGTACCCCCAGAATAATTGTGTTCCTTAACCTAGTGAATAGAATTTATTCTCAGTATAACCTAAATGCATTTATTTGTTAGTCAACTCAAACAAATAATTTTTTACAAGCAGTATTCTGTTTACTTTCCAAGGTATTCACGATCGTATAAATATTTACGTGACATTAAAGTGAATGCAGTCAATCCCTTTTTCCTAAAGATGTAACATTTCAAGCATAGAGACATCGACACAGGTATGCATAATATTTAAGAAAATTGCGCTGCCAGGTTTATCGATTTCCTATACCATCGGATAGTTAGTCTCTGTTCTTTTAAGACTTAATTTCCGACGTAGAAAATCGAAGTACTTGCTCGTTTTTAATCTCAATGATTTTCTCACAGCGCTCATTTGTATGAGCAATTTCACTGCAGTAACGAGGCTTTCCAGCTAACTCTCTTTTACACACTATGAAATTAGCACTATTCTTCTTACAATTAGTGAACATCTTATAGTGTATTAAGCACGGAAAGAATTGTTTCAGATTCTAAACAGAAAATAAGAGATAAAAGATAATAATAGAACAAAATAAAAGAATTTGAGAAATTGTTAATTTAAAGAAAAGTTAATTCAAGTGTGAATTTTATTGGAAAATTATAGTGAACATTAGATAATACTAAACGAGTAAACAATTTAAAGACTATACCTACTTAATCTTTGATTATTCACTACTTGAAAGCGTGTTCTGGTTTTTATTTTCAAACAATCGACCTTTTTGCATTTTCTTTAAGGATAAGTGTTGTAGAATAGGTATGCGGAAGGATTTGTTTGAATTCATAAGATTAACGTAGGCATAGACGTTTGAAAAATACAACTCACATTTCATATGATTCACGGTTCAATCTTTAAACCCGTTTTTCTCGAAACCACTTTTTTCGAAACTGTTGCCCCGATACCTTCAGTTCTAGTGTAGTTAACCATTTACCTTGGAACTTTGAGAGAATCTTCAGCACACACCCTGCTATTGGATGAACCAAAAGTTTAAAAATTCCTACCTTTTTTTAACTTGCTAAAGGCACAAAAATATTTCAAAAAATCAGTAATTTCAGTTCATTATTATGTAAGTAATTAACACTTTTTCTATTTACTTTGGTTCAGACCATTGTCACGTTCATACCGATTAATATACTTCTCCATTTTTTCGCTTTCGATCAGCATATTTTTCAAAACATACTCTATAAACAATTATATAACTGGCGTATTTTTTATTGTTATTACTTGAAAGCCGAAAGCAAACCGAAAGCGAAAGGACGAAAGTACCGAAGGACCGAAAGTATTTCAAAAACCGAAAAATATGTGTGAAAAATTCTAATACAAAAAGTTTAATAGTTCTCTCAGAAAAATTCTTAAAAATTGGAGAAGAAACGGCTGTAAAAAACAGAATGTCCCCTTAAAAGCAACTCTTATTGTAAATTGAGATTTCCGTGCGTAAAAACTTTCTCCCAACATTTCACTAGCATTGAAGCTTACTTCATTAGAGGCTTGAAGGTGCACTGATTCTGATGTGCATCAGAAAAGTACACTCCTTATATAACCTGTCTTGCAGCGTTCCGGAACATTGATCAGCCAATCAGTTTAATTGATCAGCTGCTCGATTAAGATACGGGAATAGGGTGTTCTAGATGGGGTTCGAGTGATAGCTCCCATCTCTGTTAATGTTGTCAGAGCTTATTGTACTTTGTATTGTACCATTATATTTCTGCCTAAAACTTTGGTTTGTTATATTGTTTATTTGTAAGACGCGTTAAGTCTAGAAGATTAGCGGCCAGATATTTTATAAAATCTAATTACACTATTTTAAGTCTACATCCTGCAGATGGCATTGGCATAGTAGTTTAGAACTAGATGTAGAATACCACATATGTAAGTATGATAACAATTATATTTTATAATAAACACCTACAGCTTTAAGAAATGCATGAAAAAATAATGTGAAAGCATTAAAAAATAATTTAGTAATATATACAGTATAATTTGTAATAAGAATAGTGGAAATTAACAAAATTTTAAATTATTAATTTATTTCTACTTCTAATTCGTATGAATTCGAAAATTAAATCTTTTGAATAAAACCCAGAAATAATAGGAAATCCCCTTTTTATTAAAGAAAATAGAAATACAACTCCCTTAAAAGGGACCATTCTAACAACCCTTTAAGTTTTCGGTGTTTCTCCCATCAATAGTTTTAGTAAGTCGATGATAATCCAGCTGGTGCTCAAATAATAAGGACGCCTAACGAAAAACGTGCTTTCTAGTGTAGGACTAAGAATAGTCTTATTTTGTTGTTTTGGAACTTATCGATTATGTACACAATCTCGTTTCATTTTAAAATACAAACCGTAATACCTACGCGTTGAAAAAAATTGTTTCGTTGAAATCAAATTTTGTTGTGAATTTTTTAGATAACATTGTTGAAAGTATACACTTTTAAATGGAAAGAACAAATACTTAACGATATAATTTTATTCGTACTAAACAATGTCTCAAAGATAACTCCTTTTCGTTGGAGATGAGTCCAATAATTATGAAACGCACATGTCTGTTTATAATTAGTTTAATAACAATAATGTAAATGATGTATAAATGCAACACTCGATACGCTCTATAGATATTCACTCAATATCTCTCACATGCGGCGATCCTAACCTATATCCCCTGTCAACTCTCACACTTCACACTCACTTTAGACTCTATTCAAACTAATTCATATCAACTTATTCATAGCAAACTCAACCGATACAAACAACCCAACACTTTTAAGATATACGTAATGAAATTTTAAAACCTCAAGAAATAGAGGTGACATTGAAAATTTCATTTCATTAATGAGAGATAGGCGAAACTAAATTATGAATAAGAGCAATACCTAAAGATCTATTTAACCAAGAGTTCATACAAGATAATCTCTTCGTAAGTTCTTGTAGAATGCAGTACCATTCCAACGTTGTAATTAAAATTCTTATCGTTTTAAATGGAATTTGAAACTCTATGGATTTCATACATGTGCAATGCAGATTGCTGCCATAACACAAGTACAATTGCAACAAAAGCAATCTGATAGGTACGTAGGTATGCAAACATTGAAATTGATTTAGTATTTAAATTTAAAATTAGAAATCGCAGTGAATGGAAAATGATTTGTAATACAGTTACTTGTAATATACGAAACGCGTGATTAAAATAAGATTCTTTTAGAGGTAAAAACAGACTAAAACCCATAAAAAAATTGACTGTAAATAAATAAAATCTGAGACACGAAAATTGAATGGAGTCAATTAAAATTGTACAATACGGCATAATTTTATCCCCAATTATTACATTACTTTATCGAACTACCGTCTTTTGAAATATGGAATTTGTAACTTATGTAATGAAGAATTATAGCCAATGAAAACTGATATTTTAATTAAACAATATGAAAATAAATAACGTTTTATTTTGATGATATTTGTAGTCTCGCATATATTTGA
>CM052114.1:4767365-4787021 GCA_028454245.1 Halictus quadricinctus | reverse complement strand
ACTTTGCGAAACTGCTTACAGAGCTCTTCATAGTCTTAATACTTCGGTAAATCTAATTACTGTTATTTTATTATTTATTTAAACATAGTCTGTTGTTTTTTTTTAATATTTTCTTCAGTTATTCATTGTTACATTTTATTTTTTTAAGAAATGAAACCCTTTTTACAGATAATGCATAAACATTTTATTTTGCATAAAGATTCGTTGTCTGGCTATCAGGAAAATGCAATAATTACTTACTATATTATAATATTACATTATAATTACTACATTAACACATTCTTTTGTATATACAGTACTCGATTTTTACTATGAATACGGTAACATCAGTAATTTGTTAATTGAATGTATTCTCGAATAAATGTAACTTACTTTTTCATGAAAAATTAACATTGGATGAACTGCTCGTTCCACCATATTTTGTGTTTAATTATTTGAAAACTGAACTCCTCCTTTATTGTTGCCTGAAATAATCTGTTACGGAGCTGGTTACTGTAGTTCACAATGAAAATAACTGTTAATATCTTTGTGTGTATTGTCATTAATATGCAAATATATTCGGTATCAATATTTCCGATCGCTAACGATAAGCATTAACTGCAGATAGTTTAGTATAACATTGTGGAAGATGATGTTGGCGTACCATCTGTATCGTACGATGATCCAAATAATGCTAATGGATTCAACCGTGGAGCCTGTATACATACACACAAGTTACCCCAATATTATTAGCATGCACACTTCGAAACAGATACCGTTGTTCGCCGAGTTAACCTGTCCGAAATTTGAATAACATACGAATCTAGGTATACGTTTAATTGTTTATCTACTTTATAATTGTTTACTTTTCCACTGAATAGCGTTTGCCAGTACGTTATACCATTTATTATTAATTGCAACTTTTAATAGTAAGTTAACAGAAATAAAACCCTTCGCGACCTTATTTTATACAGGAGAATAAGAATTGAAAAAAAGGTTTGTAATTGCGATATAATGTAATAGTATTTAAACCACTATGTTAAGCTGTTACGTAAATCAATATTGCATAATGAACAATATGTACAGGGTGTTTCAAAATTATATGTCGCGATTACTATACGGTGATTCTGCACCTCTGGTCAGGCGGAGATCTGTTAAAAAATGGACCGTAAAGTTGACCTTTTTTTCAAGGTCAAACATTTTTTTATTGCGTCCTATAGTACTCATCGTGAAGAACAAAAGTTTTTCAGAAACTGTAGGTCTCAAGTCAACCGTTCTTTTAAAAAACAACTTGAAACTTTCGTAAACTATTTTATTCCATATATCTACAGGGTGTCCCAAAATGGTGTAAAAAAAATGCAATTTCATGAATACTTGTGACAGCTAAGTCTTCCAGTCTGTAGTTATCTGGAATTTCTAAAATCATGATATTATACGTATGACAATACTACCGAGATATTGATACCTACAGATTTGGATTTAATAAAACAATATTAATTAAGAAACATTCATCGAGATCAATTAATTTTTAAGTTCGATTTGCTACTTTAACGGTTTTGCGAACTTCTTTGTTATGTTTTTTTTCAGAAATGAAACCAAACCATTATTCAACTTCACTTGAGGTTTTTAGTATCTTATTACAGTTCTTACTATCGTTGGATTTCCCGTATTCTTTTCGAGTGCACTTTAAGCATTCCGTTTGAGCTGTAATTTAAGAAAGCATACCATTTCGTGGACATTTTTTCGATGAGATTTAAGCAATCCATTTGTGGTGCGACTTAAGAAACTGCACCATTAGGATGAAAATTCTTATTCTTTTAAAAGCGAAGTATACTGTCTCAAATATGTGGTCCATTGAAATATTTAAAAACAAAACAAAATCAATATTTCTTACTTTGTCGTACTCAGTACTAAATCCATATAAGTGTAATCAAAATATTAAATTGTAAAGCACACTTTAAACAACAATCATGATTCTCCATTTTAAACGACACTTCATACGGTTTAAACAACAATAACAACAACAATAATAATATAGACAACAATATATATACTTTTTCTTATCATACACTAACGTCCGATAAGTATTAATTCACAGTTCCGAAGCCACTATTTGTAAAATAATGTTCGTTATACTAAAATTTTATTGCCGTCATTCAGAAATGAGAAGATAAATACTAGTAAAGCCGCAATGTATGCATAGAAAATGTAAAAATAAAAATAACACATATTATTTTGATACATATTGCACATTACATTTCTTACTATTTTTTAATTGTTATAAACAGAAAATTTATGTTATCCCACATTTTTATTTGGATAGAATCAATACGGCAGACCTAACATAACGACAGTAACATGCATTGTGCATTAACCGTAATGACAGCACAGTTTTGAGAAACGTATTTGTAATATTCGGAGAATTCACGTAGAGGTATATTTCTGTAGAAAAAAGTTTAAAAATTACTGTGAGTTAAGACATTACAAATAGGTATTTCAGAATGTAATTCTAACTTAATGATATTTAATTTAATATTTAATTTATGGTCGTTGTCGATAGACATCTCTTATATATTCCTACATTCTGTTAATATACGTTGACGCAGATCATCAGCAGTTCTTGGTACATTGGCGTATACTTTATTTTTTAATGTTCCCTATAACGAAAAATCGAGTGGATTCAAGTTAGGTGAATGTGCTGACTACTGAACTGGATCAACATCAATGGAACAGACTAGAGTACAATCAAGGATGAACATAGTCTTCGTACGTTAAGCTATGCTTTATGAAGAATAATTCCTTCGAAGGTTATTTGAAAGTCAACATATTATACATGTTTGAATATGTTGTTTTTATTAGGTACAACATTACACTCATCAAAATACATTGTCTCATAAAAAAAAACCACGATGACCTTGAAATGTCGGTAAAATCTTCTCCGTCACAATAATTGCCTCATTAAAGCAAACATTCCCTACCTGAAACGTTTTCACGTATTACTAAAAACAACGTAGGTATTTACATTACATTTACTTTTATTCCGTTCACTCTCTTTGCGTGATTATTGTAATAAATCAGTTAGTCTACTGATTTCAATGAATCTCTTTTAGTTTGAACGTGAAAATTGATTGTATAATCACAAATACGGTGGCTCAGGCGAGTTCACTACGCGTACTTCAACGTTCATTAAGCTTTGACATAATTAATTAAATCCCCACTAACCATCGAAGATTCAAATTTAGACCATGTTGTTTATGGGATCAACAGGGGTTGGGTCAGCTTGTTAACATAGGGTATGTATACAGGGCGTATGTAGGGTGAAACCAAATTGAATGTCCAATCTCTAACGGTTGATACTTATTGCTAATTAAATATCGACGTTTCTAATATTATAGAAAACAACTCAAATTATAATTATACCTTACACAGGAATAATAACTAGTATTTGAATATGATAATACTTAATATTACGAATTCATTAATGAATAGTATTTCTAAATTGGAATTCAATTAAGTCCTATTAAGATAATTAAAAAGTAATTTGTATTCATTAAGGAAGCTATTAGTAATCATTGTTCACAGTTACTGTATTGACATTTACAATCAACTATAGAACATATATACAGACAAACTTCTCATTTAATAGCTTCTTGCAAATATACAATAATTTTTGTGAATTATACAATAATTCATTGTTTATAAATTTGAAATTATATCATTTTTCAAGATCCGCAGTTTATTAATGAAACTAACAAAATGCTTGAATATCAAAATAGTAATCACAAAAATGTGGAATTAAACTTACGCTTGTCCACCCATTTTGTTTACATGTTTCATTGCTTTAAATAAACTATCAATTTTTTATCCCTGTTGTAGTTTTTTCGCTTTCATCATTTTATAAAATGTATAAATATTCATAATAAATTCAGTGCTGCAGCAAATTAAAATTTCAGTTTGTGAAAATTGTGGTGTAATCGTATACATCTCTATTTCAACTCGTTCTTTTATCCGACACTATAGAGTATAAATTATACGTATACTGTTCTTATCAATTATGTAGGCGATGGGAATGATTGAAGGCCGACGAATAAAAATGTTGGCGAAAGGTTCAGCCCGTAGGTGCATACACGCGTCATTGAGAATCGAGTGTCAAACGCGTTCAAAAAGGCCAAAAGTGTAAAAAAAGACAGCTCAAAATGCCAGCAGAATTTCTCCTAGGGGAAGGACTGGTATGAACCAGCGGTATTGAAAATTCGATATCAACAAAGCTTTGATATCTTTGTGCGAAGCTTTGAAAGTGTTTTCTGAGCTACCGGTGACAAAATTCTCAAAAAGTTATTTATCGGCTCCATTTCAAATTTTGTATTTTAAACAATATCCTGTTTTTGTAGAAGACTAACCTCTAACATTTTAAACTACTTCAACATTCGCATTGTTTAAAGCGATGGAAGGAAAAATGAGATTAAAATTGAATTTTTAGACAAAATCTTTTTTGTGTTATTCTCAAAGATTATTCTCTTAGGAAATATTACGCTGTTTATAAATTTGATATTATATTTAATTCACACTCAGTATTTTCATCAAGAAATTGCAACAGAAGCTAATGATGAGGACGTACGAAGAGGAAAAGTCGAAGAGGAAACTGTCGATGATACTAAAAAGTGTGTCTCCTGATACCGTCTAACTTTTTTTGAAACATTTTTTAGTATCATCAACAATTTCTGAGGTATTCTGGATTTCCAGATAAGTGGCACACTCTCTATATGATTTAGAAGCCAAAGAGATTTGGTTCATTGGTTTTTGATTTTTATGTAAATAATTGAAATTTAATATCAGAAAAGTGACTGTTTTGATGTCCGAAAATTCCGATTTCCGAGCACTTTGGGAGGCTCAATCGTATTTCAATGATTGAGCTTTTGTAATTATTTTGCGATAACGTTTCGATTTTATACCGTAATGGGAAAGAATTTATCTATACTTCTGATAAATCGGATATGAGAGACTTCAATGTGTTTACATTGTTTACAAGCCTTTAACGTTTTATGGAAGCAACCCGAAGAGCAATACACTCTTCTTCAGTTTTATCGTCAGTAAATCCCTTTGAAATGTCCCTCGGGTGCGAAAGCTTTCATAAACAGATTGAGGAGCAGGAAAAAATACACGACCAGTAGATCTGCCACTGTTCAGAAAGGTATAGTTCTTGGAATGGCGTCATTGGTCGCGTTACCCTTGGGCTTGACAATTTCAACATTGCCGTTAGAATCCTCACGACGTGTTGAAGGGACATAACTTTTGGGCCCCTTAGGGAAATAGTGACAGTACAGCGTTGTAGATACGTAATCAATACTAACCTGAATGTATGTTATAACATAGGCGATTCGTCCCTATTTTTATATAAGGGTGATCGGTAACTGGTGCTACAACTGAAAAGGGAGAGATTCTACCTTGGTAATCCAGAAATTTTTAACTTTTTTTATATAATCCTATAGATAAACAAGCATAACTTTTGAACCAGTGAATTCCTAACATTAAAACTTGGATTTTTGGAATTTTCTCGTCAAAATCTACAGAATTGTATAAAGAAAAATTAAACATTTCCGGATTGCCAAGATGAAGTTTAACCAAAAAATTTATTTTCACTTAACATTCATATGAAACAAACTATTTTCAATTACATTGTTCAAATAAAATAATAAGTAATTTCACCTCAAGAAGAAGTTATTAAAGTTACTAGATTAATTATTAAATTTCGATATGCTAATGTTTGTAATTCATTGATTAAAGTTTAGCTGAATTCGCTTTTAAAATTGTTCTTTAGTACACGAATTGAATAGAATATTTCCATTTCTTCAAACGTTTTCGATCCTGCGTGTACAGTCTCCTGTTTCTGTTTTATCCACCAACCGAGAGACAGTGATGGAGACGTACGTTTGAAAACAACCGGCAATGCTACCGGCTCCCTGAGTAGTACTTCAAGGTTCTCCAATTTGCGGACACCAACATCAAAGCCTCCGAGAGAAGTTTCGTCCCTGTAAGGATACTCTGTGGCCGTGTCAGGACCCAGTTCATATTTCCTTTGTGGTTTTCACATCCAACGTTCAAATAACACGTATGAAAATGTTTACGAGTTTATAACTGTCTTCCAATGAATACATTTTCCGTTTTCTTCACAATGTAAGGACTTCTGTAGAGTAGAGATATTTCATTTTATACTCTAATAACAGAATACGACATAAGTATTAACTAAGTATTGTTATGATCATATCACAGATATGTTTCTAACATTTCATTCATTTTAAATAGTTAAAATGCTACGCAAACTTTTTAAAAAATTCTAAGAAGCAAAAAAGGAAGAAAATTTTATAAAAAAAAAAAAAAAATTTCTTTCAATTGTAATGACGCAAACAATAGTTTTCATGCAATCTGTATGGTCGAAACGAGAGGTCATACTATGTTTTTCATGTAGAATCATGTAGACACGTGGAATAAATTAGTTTACAAAAATTTTAAATCGTTTTTTAAGAGAACGGTACATTTGAGATACATGGTTTCTTCGAGACTTTTTATCCCCTTGATGAGTAGATTACGATGCAAGAATAAAAAATTTGACCTTGAAAAAACCGGTCGACAATTTTGCACGTAATTTTTCAAACGGATTTCCACCGATCCAAAGGTACAGAATCCAACTATGATAGTGTTTACGCATAATTTCGGTACACCTTGTACTGTGCCTCGCGCGAGCACGAGAGTCTGTGAATAATATTTCTATTCGACTAACTTTTTTATTACATGTTACATATGTGTATGACAAATACTTGAGTTCTCAATCGTGGATAGTTGCTTTATAAATTTATGACAACGGCTTATTTCACTGTTAAGGGGTGAAAGTGTACTGAGGAATAGCCTGCAGGACTACTGGTCCCAAGAGGGGCGAACGCTCAGCTGAACCGTTCACCGTTGCATCGCATCTGAGATTCATGACAGGCCGATAGCTATTGAGTTAGGAACCACGGTGCTAGGACCCCATGTATTTGCCAAACGTTCGCTGCAATAACTTCGTTTCTGGCCTCTGACTCGCGTACTAATTTGTACACAGCTGGAAAGTACCGCTTGCCTGTAGTGTCCCAAAATCGCCGATTACGACCGTTCACACAGACCTACAAAGAATGTTATCGAACTCGTAAAATTGTAAAACTTTGCACACAAGTAGAATAAATTATGCCCTAATACAAACCTATTTTTTGTTTGCTTCTTCTCGCATTAAAGGAGTTAAATAAGCCCTTGAAAGAGTTTCAATATTTTCTTTTTCGTAAAATATCTCTACATTAACAAATGATATTAAAAAAAAGTTGTGTAAGAAAAGCTTCCTCTCCCCCTTCAACACTTTAAAAAATTGATCAAATACCTCCGAGCACTCTCTTTCCATACCTGTTAACGTTTTTTGTAATACAATTTTTAAAAAATGTATGTAACTATAATTGGTAAAAAATAATAATAATAAATGTAAAATAAATCTAAAAATAAATGTAAATTTCTTTGTACTGCTGTCGAAATAGACTTTCAATTTGATAATTATAGTTATGTACATTAAAAAAATTGGTAATATATTCTTCATTTCACAAAGAAAGAAGAAATATTTATATATATTTTTATACAACTTTACTTTACACTAAGTTATGTTTGATAAATTGTGTTTGTGTTAAGTTCAATTCATCGACACTTTTTTCCTCATTTAATTTGTTTATAATTCGATTTAATACTCGTGTGTGGAATGATGTATTCTCTTTTTAGTACTTGTAGTTTATGTCGACCACAGTACTACATCGTGAATGCTCTATCGATCTCACTATTTTTGTATCAGTTCATCGTAAATCATAAATCTGTTCATCGCTATCAGTTTATAATATGCGCATATATTAAAGTGGAAAACGGCGACAGATCCTTGCGGTTGTGGATCAATATCATCGCAAACAGAAATCATGAGTTACGAACTCACGAAACAATTAATTTAAAGAATGTCGTTCAAGTGCACAAAGGATCAATTCGTTGAATAAGACAAAATTTAGGATTTGTGAATTATAGGGTGAGGGACCCAATCATTGTAGGGGTGCCAATTAATGTACCTATATTAATTATATTTACTTTTAAAGCATAATGAGTTTTGAAAAGAGATAGTAAATTTCTTTTATCAAAATCAGTTAATTCCTTATTTATTAAATTTAAGTGTGGAAAACATAAAATCTCTTAAAGTACGAAAGAAATCGTTTCGAATTTATGGTTACATAACCTAGAGTAATTTCGTTGTAAAGCTTATGAGAAACCTTAAGAAAACACTGAACAAATGAAAGTCAATATTCGGTAATGTAAATTATTCTAGCACATAGAAATGTTTATTATATTAGTAAAACGCATTTCAATTACGAAACAAACACTAATAAGAGCAATTTTGTAAATTTCTGATTCTATTTTCAATAAATCCAGGAACTGAAACTTACCTTACTGTGTGCAGTAAGGGAGCCCGTTTTCGC
Organism: Halictus quadricinctus; assembly: GCA_028454245.1. NCBI lineage: Eukaryota > Metazoa > Arthropoda > Insecta > Hymenoptera > Halictidae > Halictus > Halictus quadricinctus. Next base: position 4,778,514 of record CM052114.1, on the reverse strand, counting down.
TCAGTACTTTGCTACAGCGCCACACTGTGCCACGTGTAAGTAAATGCATAGACAGACAAGTCTTTCTATACGAAACGTAGGTAAGTGCAAACATAAACAGTATATATACAGGGTGTTCATCTGAAAACTTTCCAGTCGAATATCTCGAAAAGTATGAAAGATATTAAAAAAGTGTAAAATACGTGTCCAAGGATTTCGAGGGGGAAAGAGGGGGCAGTATCACTTTTTTATTTAGGTAGCATTTTCAAGGTCATTTGAAGGTCAACTTTGTTTTTTCAAATAGAAACCTATATTTTTTATTATGGGATCCTATTGTACGTAAAAAGACCAGCCATTTTCGTAGGATACTTTTTTTTATCTGTGCACTAGTTTCGGAGATATTTAAAGAGAAGTAGAGGGAATCATACTTTTACTGCGAGAAAGTTTGTAATTTCTTTATAACTAAAACAAATTTTCAAAATGTTCTCCGTTGTTTTCTAAACAATAATACAGACGATTCTCAAATTCTGAACGAACATTTTTTAAGGTACCTGTTGGAATAGCTCTACATTTGTGCACAGTTACCATTGAAACTTGTTGAATTGAACTAGTAGGATTCACAGTAAACTGTCCTAAAATTTCGATTTGATCAGCTTCTGTTATGAATTTTAGCTGGTTCCTTTTTAATTTTTACACCGATCCCATTTCCTTAAACATTGCAACTAATTGTAGCACGTACGTGTGAGAAAAATGTGTATCAGGATGTCTCTCATTAAACGTAGCAACATAAATAAAAATTATTTCTACTCGATCTTCTAAAGAATACACCATTTTATACAAGTAATTGTACTACGATATAGTATCTCTTATTACGATGATTCACACATGACTAAATAGTACAATCTTATACTGAAAGACAGACAACATAAGCAAGAGATCAATAGAGGACAATTTTACACAATAATATGCCTCGCTCTACTTCTCCTTAAATATCTCCCAAAATAGTGCGCGGATAAAAAAAATATCCTATGAAAATTTCTGGTCTTTTTACGTACAATAAGATCCCATAATAAAAAATATGGGTTTCCATTTGAAAAAACAAAGTTGACCTTCAAATGACCTTGAAAATGCCACCCAAATAAAAAACTGATACTGATACTGCCCCCCTCTTTTCCCCTCGAAATATATGGACACGTGTTTTACACTTTTTTAATATCTTTCATACTTTTCGAGATATTCGGCTGGAAAGTTTTTAAATGAACACCCTGTATAACCAAATATCTATAACAGTATATACATATGACTCATCAAGAAATCATTGACTTTGCTTATTTTTCTGGATATTTAAAAATAGTGAATGAGTTTTTTGCAAAATTAATTTCATAAGTGTAAAATAAAAATGGTTGCATTTATGATTTTCGGCATCATAATGACTCGTAACGCAAAAACAAAAGTTAGAATAAATAAGTAAATAAATAAATAATTAAATAAACAATAATCAATATATTAAGACTCGAAAAAATCAAGAATTTCGTGTTGTATCATCATTTTATAAAAGAACTCAAAGGATACAATATAGCATGCAACAATTTCTTTACATCTTATGGTTCGAGTCCAAATCTATTGAAACAGAGTATCACTATGATAGTTATTATATAGAAAAATAAACCAAAATTACCAAAAGAAATTTTCGCCAATAAACACACTAACCTATCATTGATGTTGTTTACAAAAAAAAACAACAAAAATAGTTTTATATGTACCAGAAAAAAATAAAACTGTCTTACTTTTAATTGCAAGAACAATGATGTTAAAAGAAAACAGCAACTGCACGAATGACACACTTCAGATTAAGGAATTTATTATGTTTTTCTTCTTTTATTCGGAATTATCTATTTTACGTGTTAACAAACAGTTTGCAATAAAAAGTAATTATTGTCATAAATAAAGAACGATTATGTTATAAAATTAGTATAAATCTTTCCATTATGTCTTTTTATCGATTTGATCGTATTTTTCCATAATACTTTTTTTTTGGCTCACCAAATATTTTGGAATTTACAATTTAGTCCACCTGAGTAAAAAACTTTGGGAATCCCTGAGCTAAAGTGTTGAAAATTTCGAAGGTGATAGTTTTCTCCGTATCCGACCACCTATTTGATATTCAAGGGTTTAGAGTTTGATTCGGCCAAGCGTACGAGTTCATACAACGTTCACCCGACTTCCTCGTGCTCCCATTACCATTCCCTTGCATATCTCTCAGGGAAGTGGTCTTCCCCACAGCAGAAATAGCACTTTCTTCGCTGCCGAACGAAAAAACTGCGCGTAGAAGGGGATTCCGAGACGCAGACGCCAGTAAATGTTCTTGCGTCTGAGCGTCAGCATAAATTGAACATCTCCAAAAGACTATAGTGCATTTAGTGTACTGTGCTTTTCGTGTTGCAACGCGTCAAATTCCCGAGTATTCTACTTTGTCAGAACTGAAGGAAGGTATGTAACTTATTTGGAATTGTACAAACAGCTCGCGCTAAGTAATTGGTTTCGATTAGTCACACGTATACTGTACAGTGACGCCCATTAATATACACGAAATAACTTTTGTAACATCACACAAACCACTTGAATTTGCGGGTGAAGTTAAAAGTGTTAATTTGCAGGATTAAAGAAATTTTGGAAAAATTACAACTGGTCGTATCCACCGAGGATATACAACATTTTTACAGCTGTTTTATCAAGGCCTGTATTGCAAATATTTTAAATATGTTTTGTAGATTCGTGTTAGTATATTCAAAAAATTTTATCAAAATCAATCGACACGGAAAGAAATGTAAACATCGGAAGAAAAATTGCAATTTTCAATTGTAACTCACACCAATGTTAACCGGCCTCAACGACAGTTTAACCAATTTCAATTTTTTTCAACATTTCTATTACACATCAACTAACCTTTCTAACTCCTCAAAAAACCCAAGTCTTTCGGTCCAATTTTGAAAAAATTATTCTCTTTTAAAATGTGTAAAAAAATTAATGAAAATCTCTGTGCTTCTTAAATGTACATTTTCGAAATTTTCTCCGTCTGTAACTATAAAATCTTGAACCGCCATCATTACAATAAATATTGGATATTATTTAATATGTAAGTATAGTCAAATTATAACTGCATTTTCAAGGTCTATTGCATTATCATCTCGTTTTTTTTAAGTCTACAATTCCGAATTAATTTGTGCGATAAGTAAATGGGAATTAAGAAGAACACGTTAAAAGCAATGAAAAACAGAATTTCTCAGTTGATTAATCGATGCAACGGAAAAGCTAGTGATTAATGGGAATCGAATTCATCAGAATTCAGTCAAGCTAATGGTCTTCTTTTGCAAGTCAACTACTTGTGAAATCAATGAATGATCATTTTCAAATAATCGTCACGGATGAATACTTTTTTAAAATTGGTCTCACAAAATATAAATAACTGTAGATTACGTGAAAAGACAAAAAAATAAATTCATAAGTGACAGTAATTATTATCACATAATACTTTATTCATTTTAATGTGTTTTCATATATTTTAGATCAGTCTTTATTTCACATATTCTCATAAGCATCCGAAAATTCAATGCTTAAGTAATGTAATAATTAAACTACGAATTTCATGTATTTATGGCAAAAATAAGTGGATGAAGTAAAAGTCTGTGACATTAGAAAAATTTTAAAAATGCATTTTTATTTAGCTTCTGTTTCTCGCAGATGGCTTAGACACTTTTTATTTTTCATGAAAATTGGCGGTCTATGAATAACACGGATAATGTTCTTCAGCAGTTTCAGTAAGTCAATACACAATCTGAAAGGATTGATTTACATTCAATGTACGTCAAAACCATTCTTACACACCCTGTCAATTTCATGTATCTGCAAGAGCATTGCAATGATAACATTCAGTTGCTTAATCATTATTTGTAGCTCTGATATGTTTCAGAAAAATAGTTTGAAACATGTAACAACGAAATTTAAAATGTTTTTATAAATTAAGCGCTTGCCTCGCTGATATTATGCTCCTGAATTATACTTTTAAGATTATACCGCACAGATAATTCTTAGAATTAACATTTTGTTTTTAAACACTATTATTAGAATATAATAATACAAATTATTACTATTATAACCTACAAACACAACCATGCAGGAATATGTACGTGAGTAGGCCTGCAAAAATTGAACAATAGAAAATTGCAAAAATATATGTCTAACTATAATATATATCTAACATTTATAAATGTTATCACATGTATTAGTTATTATTAAACTGAAGGCAAAACAGTCAAGACGTTAGAAGAATTTAAAGCCACCATCAAGCTATTTTTGAATTATCAAAATTATTAAAAAGAAAAGTGCAATTGAATTTCTGTATTTCTTACGATTAAAATAGAAAATGTTTATTTTGAGTTTCAAATTGAAGAGGTAAACTTCAACTTGCAGAGTTGTTTGGTTATTCCATATTCGAGTTACAGAGGTAAAATAATGCACATCTGGACAAATGGTAAATAATTCGAGTTAAAATAAGTTTGATTTCAACATGTAGCGCTTCTTTGCAGCGGAGCATAATCAAAAATGTAGTTACCTCAAAAATGAGTTACGGTTCAAACCGGTCATTAAACGGCATATATGGCGATGATAAAGCACTAGGATGCGTGTTTGCCGAGTTATTAGCGAATTAAACGTCGATGTGTTGTCCCGACGGAGTTCGACCGAAAATTTTCAAAATGCCGTGGCGTGTTGGTTCGGTTGCTACGAAAATTGTTCTAAGTTCGATGTTCGATTGTGTTTATTTTTCAATTTGGAAACGAAAGATTACCGTAATCGTACATATTTAGCGACTTTAACGAGAAAATAATTAAGCTGCTTTTAGCGATGAAGGAAACAAACTGGTAACCATTTTGTATCAGAAGCTTGTAAAATATTGGACAAAATTGTCAGCTACGTGAATTGAATAAGCAGTGCATGGATATGAATCTCCAAGTATGATGACGAAACGAGGCTTCCGCAGTTGTATTGCAGATGAGTGGAGGTACGTGCCATCTCCTTGGTGACAGAATAGCAAGGTGGTGTGTATACCTTGATGGAACCGTACAGCGAATACGCGTTGCGACTCGAGCTTTCGTGACAATATGTACTTAGCCCATGCTATACATGCTACGAAGAAAGCGAAAGTCAGACATTTACAACTAGCTAAATGTTTGACCGACTTTGTGCTTCAAGCTGGCAAGGGGGGGGGGGGGGGGGGGGGGGGATCAGGTGGATAAGAATCAGAGAAATGATGTATCTTTTCCTAGCGTTCTGTCTAAGAAACGTCAAACGACTTCCGGTGGAAAGTGAAACTGGCCACCGTCCAAAGTGCCCAGGAAATGTAGCGGATCTAATCGAAAACATCGCTTTTCCCGCTGCTGGAACGAGATTCGCCCTGCGTTTCCCCGTTCTCTTTACGAAATATTGTCGCTTTACGTTACAAAGAAGCATTTAAAAATGCTATTCACGGGGTGATCTACCAGGGTGAGCTAAATTACCTGTAATCTGTTCGGTACATGAAAAAAAAATGATTGAAACGAAAATTGTATTGTTTTAAGAGTAGTATACAATGGAATAATTATTATTTTTCTATTTTATTACTTCATCGAGATACGAAGGCCACCAGGCCAGGTTTTTTTCATCGTAAAAGGCAAATTTTAATCTTGTGATTGAACCTTCAATAAAAAGCTGTAAGGGTTTATAGGATGAAAAACCGATAGTTACTGAGATATTCTCTGTAAATGATTTTTAATGCAAGTAATACTCAAAAGTAGCAGATAATTCGCGAGATATAAATGAATAACTTTTAATTGTTTCAATTGTAAAATAAATGCAAAGAAATGATCTGAAAGACATGTATAATTTTACATATTTTAAAACAGTCACTTATGTGACCGGCATTTTGAGAACTTCCCCTATAAACGGCATGAAACTATTTAGATGACTACAGTAAATCTAAACTACGTTAGATTACTTAAGCTTGAAATAAATAGCCAATTTTTGAGTGTATTCGATTTAAAATAAATTATAAAATCACGAATGAAGTAGAACTTTTTGGATGAGTGCATCGAGTAGGTATATTAAAACTTTTAACGAGTATAAAATCTGAGAGATTAACCTATTGGCTGCGGGTAGCTAGGAAACAAGACGCTTGCCCTGTGCGGCACGAAAGTAGCCATAGTTGTTACGCTTATTCTTAGCGTGGAACAACTTTAGGCGTAGTTAGCACATGGTGATGATTTCCATCAGGCGCCTCGAGACGCTGCTAGCTCTGTTTACAATATAATCTTTGTAAATAACCAACTTTCGATCTTTATTTATCCATCAATCTTTTATCATATAGTTATTTGATTATGTGTGACGCGGTCTCATAAACGCTGACTTAATCCTTGCACGAGAAGATTTAGAAAAACAGAGGGACACTAATCAAAAAGTTATGCACGAAAACAAAAATTGTTGATTTGGATAATAGCGCACATTTCAAAACGTAAAGAGCAAATAATGAAGAAGTATCGAAATCGGATGTATTAGAATCGAATAGTTTTCACTCGGTTGATATTATTCGTATAATTATCAACAAGCAAACATAAAAATGGGCTTACCTTCACCCTGGAAACACAGAAATGTTTTACTGTTTTTTATATAATCCTGTAGATCTTGACGAGAAAATGCCAAAAATCCAAGTTTTAATGTTATGAATTCACTGGTTCAAAAGATATGCGTGTTTAAAGTTAAGCGATTTTAAGCGTTTTTGACAGGCAAGGGCACCGCCATATTGGTATGTACTCAATGTTTAAACGTGGCGCTACTAACATTACTGAAGAATTATAAAACGTAACAAATTCACCGTTTGTAAATATTTTAAATACAAATCTGATACTGTTCTTTTTGGTGGTATTTTTATCATTATGTGGATATTAAAATTTATTATTAATCAATAGTACGATTATCTCTAATCTTTAATGACCCCTGTAAAATTTATATACATTATTTGTCGTATCAGCATTGGAAGACTATAAAATGAATAAAGTATATAATATTTCTGTAACTTCCTTCAAACATTTGGGTTTTGTAATCTTAAACTACAAACGAGTATTTCAGTTAATTAAAGTTTTATGAAGATCCCAGTGTCCTATTTCTTAGTCTGAGGAAACAGTATACCACTTCTGGGTTAAATATTCTGTACGACATTCACCTTTCCAAGCATAACAGCAACACAAAAGAACACAAAAGAGAGCTATTCTTTCCCGAAGTTTTTCACACGTTGCCCGCATCAGCAAGAAGCATAGATCTCTGCAAATGATCGTTTACGCCAGGGGTTACAAACTTTTTCTCCGCAGGACCTGCACAAATCCCACCAGCATACAAAGCGACGTTTTAGCAATTTCGCTAAACATATTCGAATTCGGACTTCTTAACAAATATTTAAAAATGTTGATTTTGTACTAGTCTCTTGGAACGAGACTATAAATAATGACGAATACGATATATTTAATTAACAATGTTAGAATTAACAAAATTAGAATACTTAATTAACAATAAGATATACGATGCTTATACGACGCTTAAAATCGTTCAACTCTAAACACGCATAACTTTTGAACCAGTCAATTCCTTAAATTAAAACTTGGATTTTTGGCATTTTCTAGTTAAGATCTACAGGATTATAAAAAAAAGTTAAAAATTACTAAGTTGCCAAGGTGAAATTTAATATGTTAAAAATTTATTGACAAGTAATTGAAATAGACATTTTAAAAACAAAGGAAGATTATTAAATGTCATAATATGTCAGAAATACTACTTTATAGTTTCTACAGGTTAGGGATCCAAATTTTAAAAAAATATTAGTGTTGTATGAAACAATATAACATGCTAAAGGTATAGGTATTATTCGAACATAGTGATTAAACTACATGAATTATTGTACACGTAATTCTAAATGATTAATAAAATATCTCATATGGGAGAAAAATCTTATTAACGTGACACATATTTATAAAAATTACTGTGTATTGCTACAATATGTTCGTGTAAAATGCTCAAAAAATGTCATGAGATGATATGATTAAACAAAAATTTTATTTTCAAAGACAGATTTTCAGACCCCATTCATTGATTATGACAGATCCTTGGAATGGTATCGACATTTTCTAGTGAAACGGATTTTCAATTATATCCATCCACGTTGCTAAATTGCTACTTTGGAAGATAAATGTCTTGAAGGCGGGGATTCATTGATTTAATAAGATAGGATATAAAAGAGTTAAAGTATAGAATAGTAGAAGGAACCCAAAGCCCCCCTCAACTTTTTCTTGATCTGTCCATTTGAATGAACGCCAAGTTGAAACGGATGAAGCTTCTTTGCGAAATGTTAAAAGCAAACTATGTTTTCACTATCAAATATTACGCTTGGAGATCATCCAAACGACATATGACAGTTGACAGCTGGTCAAAAGTGGCGTAGAAATAGTAAATTGTTGAAAATGTTTCAGACTTTTTTAATCATGATCCATCAAAATGACGTACAGTCAGTCACCAAAATTTAAATATTTTTAAAAAATATGCAAAAATTGTAGAAATTTGTTGTGTAACATTTAATCAATTAATTAGAATTTATCAGAATTTGGAAAACTCGACAAGGATTTTTCAAGAAAATATAAGTAAACTGAAAATAGGGATACATGAAAATTTATAAACAAGTCACCTTGGATAAGTAAATAAAATGAATAAAATAAATAAAATTTATTGTTACAATAATGATAATTGTCGTAACAGTTAATTTCAAGAGTTTCAAAAAACTCTTTCCTTTTTTCTGGAAACAGTACAGTTCATTTAGGCAAATAAATGCAGAAAATGTAATATTTTGAAAATACCAAGTTTAGAATAATAAGTTCAGATAATAAGTAGGGTGATTCTAAGCACTTCACCCAAGTATCGTTCATATTATTCGTATCAGAGACAAGTATAATAATAAATAACAATTACTAATTATTTAGTAGTACAATTTTTGTTTTATTGTATAGTATAGATAATTGTAAAAAGACTTTACAATTTTTCCGACAATTCAAAATCTTAAAAGTCCATCAATGAAGTGAGTTAGTTAATTTCAAATACCCACTATAAACCAATCTCAGATATTTGAGGATTTTATTTTTCAATTAATTGTTGAAGTTAAATAATGTGAAATATAGAAAACTATATATTTTTATTTTAAAGAATAAAGAAAAGGTTAAACAGTATTAGTAGATAGTTAAATTTTCCCAAGTCTACCTCCACATACTTCTTCCTCTAACTTAGAAATCTTCCATTAAATCTGTTATTGTGGCTTGCCTATCAATTACATTTTTATAAACAGTAGAATAAATCATTCACATTTCACCAGTTATTACTACGATGCTTTTGAAAAAGCTTATCAACATCAGATAAGATTTCCTTTTTAGTTTTAATGCCTTTTCTTCTTCTGCTCACTACTCCTGCATATGCCCCTAAATCAGTTTTATATTTTGCTGTGGAAATTTATAGTTCCTACTACATGCTTCATGCCGGATATGGCAACTTCTGAAATCAACTTTAAAGTACCTAGTATTAGATTGCTGCATATGAAATGTCCGATTTTGGAATGCAAATATTATACAGCATTTCGAACAAGAAATATTATTACTAGACTGCGGATCTTTATGCGAAATAAAAATTCTTTTCATTAATTGCAAGACATAGGAATCAAATAGAAATTTATTTTCTTTTCGAGCAATTTTATGAAATTGTAAGAAATGAATTGGTACGGTGCGGCGTATGATTTATTGTTGTTCATGGTTGGTTGTAAGAAATGTATTTTTGCCATAAATGCATAACATTCGCAGTCTAATTATTACAATCTTCAATTTTAATATACAGTAGCATGCAAAAGTATCCGGACACTCTTTAAAAACGGATAACTTTTATTAAATTGGTTCAAACAACTTGACTTTTTTTTGAGATGTTAGTAGGATTAGTTTACTAGGTAATTTATAAAAGACACAATTAAAAATTATCATTGGTCGAAATTACGAAAAAAAAAAAGAGTAACGAATAATTCATCTGATAATATTTTGGATGCGGACATAGCGAGTTCTAATATTATACTTCTCAAGTATAGTAAACGTAAAGAGTACTAGCTACGCCCCTGTGGAGCGGAAAAGAGGCTTGCAGTTTGTCAGCTGCCAGTTCATTCCCCCTGGCTACAATGAACCTCTGATTATTCATAATGTTTTGGCGAAGCTCACGATCGAAATGCTCGAGTGGTCGATCTTTTACGATTGCCAAATGCATGTTAATAACTTAATATCGCAAAGCTATCTGAATGTAACGATGTTTGTATATTCTATTTGCTCTACGTTAGTAATGGTTTCAAATTGGAGAGGAAACATCCCGGCAGAAAACTCGCGAGAATTGTTCTGGGATTTCTGCACGTCGACGGCTTAATAATGAACTTGAAATCCATTTGCACGTGATGTGCTAAAGTGTTCAGGAACTCCATTTTATGTCTCTGTAGGAATACAGACCAGTACGAATGGGGCCGAATGACTCATCCATACGAATAAAGAATACTTATGCCATATGCACTCTTGGCAATAAATCATTGTACACTAACATCTGCAAGCTTGAAATATTTGTGAATTAATCTTAAAGGGATTTATACAGTGTTTACACGATATATGTCCAAAACGCGTGTCTAGCCAGGGACATATATCTGCCAGGAGATATAATACTATTCTTTGATCCACGCCGAACGTAGAAAAGGACAGCGAAACTCACGGGGTATACCCCGCTGCAGTGGACATAGTTCTGGGACATTTATCGACTTGGAATTTGAGAAATATACAGGGTGAATTCGATAAAGCAGGACACCTGAATATCTCCGTTACTTATCGTTGTACAAAAAAACTTCGTTGGACAAAGTTACACTTTTTGAAGGGCCACATATAACAGTGTAAGGGAAAAAAAAATTTCAAGGTCATTTTTATGAGATTTCAAGGTTATCGATGTTTTTTTAAATGGAATGATATATTTTCGTTAACGAAATGTTGTAGCTGACAAAATAACGAATTCATGCATGTAACACAATATGACCTTC
>CM052114.1:4748213-4767265 GCA_028454245.1 Halictus quadricinctus | reverse complement strand
GAATTTAACGATTTATCAGATAAATTATTTATAAAGCACAAAACGAAATAATTCTGATGTTATTTCTGTACCAAACTAATACATCTTAAAAAATTTTCGGACAGCTCTCTGTCAGTTTTGATACACAGTACTGTCTGCTATCGTAGTACCCATTAATTGTACTAGTTAATTAAGCTTTTTGCAGCAAGCTCAAATTAATGGAATAATCTTACTCTAAAATAATATATAAATACGTCTTCCATATTGTAGGACAAATACTTTTCTGTGATAAATATAAAATATTTCCTGTATATTAGGGGAAAAAACATTCTACTTCTAGTATTAAATGAAGATTTATTTTACATTTGGAAAAAATATGTTTCTCGTAACATGAAATAGATATTTCCTGTATATTTGAAAAAATATTTGTTTCTTAATGTAGAATAAATATTGTATGTATATTTAAATATTACAAACAAATTGTATCTCTTTTTAATATTGTATGAATATACATACAATATTTTGTGACGATATTTTACAATTAATATTTGTGCCTTTTTGTCATTCACTCGCTGTTACAAGTTTTGTTGTTTGTCTGCATGTTATGGTCTGCTGTGCTCGGTTCGCTTCAACAAGAACTTAAGTCAATAGAAGATGCTAACATTCGAAGTTGTACACGGCTTTACAGAAACGGTACTGTCGGTTTCAAAGTTTCAGGGGCGTGGTCTAAAGCTAAATTAGTTGGGAAAGAGTGTAGAATATTGTTCACTTCAAGCGAAGAAGTATCATAACTTCCTGGAGTATGTTTCTAATTTTACCTTATCTTCCTACGTAAATAAACTTGAGAATTCATCTGTAAGTTGGATTCCCAGAATATACTTGTTACCTTTCATCGTTAGGAAATTTATCTACAAATACAGAAGTAGAAAAAATCACATTTTTTTGTAGAGCTTTATTTTTTATCCCGAGTTCACTGCTGGTAGCAGTTACTTACAGTTGTCGAAATTTTAACTCGAATCTTCACAATGAAAAATAAAAAATGAAGCATAATAACAAAACATAAAAAAATAAAAAATAATAACACCAGTGTGTGCATCTCTTGAAACCATTTAATCTCCATCCAAACATTTCTCGCTACGTACAATAATAATGATTTAAATCAAGGTGATAACATCTAGTGCCCTACACTGTATACAGTTGTTTTGAACAATATTTTTGGATAGATTTTTTATCGCAATATACGAGGATTTACTGTACTGGTTTTGTCTTAAATGCATAATATCCTCAGTCTAGCTATAGAAATACTAAGTTATTACAGTTATATATGTATTAACATTCTAAATATGTGAAATTATATGTTATATTTCAGTAAATAACCGACGGTTCAAATCTTGCAAATGTTTCTCTTATGAAATCATTTTTTATTGCTTACAAATAATTCGTTTTCATGGAACTTGTATTATACAGATTCCAAAATGTTTGTTACATAAAAATACTTTTTGATAAAGATCTTTTTCTTTCTATAATTCGTATCGAATTTTTTGGAAACGGAAGATACCTATTTATTTTGTGAAAAATATTGTTACCGCCGGTAGGATACGTAGGTTTTAAAAATAAACAGGCTTTTCGATAACAGGTGAGAATTCTTTCAGTGGGCGAATGCATTTGAAAATCAACAGCGACGAAATTGTAGTCGAGACTCTACTTTCAAGTGATTAATTATTAAAAGCCTCCGGTGCACTACGGCAACTCACCAACAGCGGCACATCTGTGTTAGGTCAGTAGAGGTGCAACGGCTGCAGAATACCATTTACCTTAATCTTGTAATCTGACCACGTGATATTTCCATTTTTTATTTGAGCATAAATCGTTATATTATATTGCACTTATTTACTCTTACCTAGATATACGCATATCTTTATTAACATGTTAAAAATCTACATGAAATTTCTTAATAGAAGGAACAAATGCATTCTTCAATAAATATATATTTTTTGTAAAAATCGTTCTTATGCATGTGTAGACGCATACCATAATGTAGATGGTAAACTAACAATGTTTATTATGCACTATCATTGATCTGACTGCAATAATTAAAATTTCGAAGAATTTAACATATAATATTTTTAAATTTCACGACGATGTTTATACGTAAAGCAGCTTTACATAACTATCATATAAATGAAAAGAAAATATTTCTTGTAGATAAGCAAATTCCTTAAAAAAATCGACATTGGAAAAACTTGTTCTGCTATCTCTTTTTAGTTAGTTAAAAGTAGCATTAAATAAATAATAGGAAAAATTATAAATCATCTTATTATATTATCTTCTAGTAAGTATTTATTTGGGAGATGTGTTGTGTTAAAAAATATTTTTAAGCAGTTTGAAGAAATGTTACAGTGGTGCTGAGATATGATTGGAATTTACCGCAATGCAGAGAATCCATAACAGTTTCGTTGCAAGTGTCTATACGCGTCTGTATATTAAGAAGTAACAAGGAATTTAACTCTTACGATCTGAGAATTTTATTTGCGTGACTGAAACACTTTATTAGGAAACTAGAAACAGATACCTTATTCGAAGTATAGTATTCGAAATATTTCTGAATACATTGATCTGACTGCATATATTCGTAGCTGAAATTCACTGTACACGGTGACATCATGAAAAACACATTATAAACGATATTACCCTTTCACATTATTTTATATGAAATAAGTTACTTCATATAAAATGGTGATTTTATAATATCAATCTCATGAAACCTCAAATTTTTTCTTATTTTTAAATATATTTTAAAAATCGGTAAATTGACTTCAAAATACACCTACTTCGTAAATAATCAATATTCTACATTTCTTTTGGTTCCACCCATAACTACATTCGTACTGATTAATAAACAACTTCATTTGTTTGCTTGCGATCAGTTAGAAGACTCCGTCGACACACGTTTTTCAAAACATACTCGATAAAAATATATCTAACTCATGTATTTCTTGTCAGTTTTACTTTTCAAAAATCACACACATATTTCAAATACCAGTAAATATGTGTGCAAAATTCCAATGCACAAGGTTCGATAGTTCTCTTCGAAAAAATTCCGAAAAATTCAAGTCAAGAGACTTTAGACAGCGTCATATACTTATTTATTGGGTACACAAAGCCACAATAGTTAATGAGAACTTTGGCCAGGAATTTAATTTTCACCAACAAATCTCATTTTTATTCGAACAGTTACAAATTTTTACGAAACAAAATTGTGGCATCTGCGGTAATGAAAACCCAAGATCAATGTAACGAGTGGACTGCGAATACGCATGCAAAATAAAAATTTTCTAGTCGATCACGAAACATTGAAGCTAGATGAGAATGTATATCTTTTAATAATTTTAATGAGTCGAAAATGATACAACAACAATCTTACATTCATCTAATATATTTACAGTTTTGTTTCTCACTCATCCATATTTGCTATAAATGCATATAATAGTCTATTAATAACATAAATAATAGTTAAATAATAGTTATTGCGACCTGAATGCATCGGTGACCGTGACATTATGCAAAAAGAATTTTTGTGGCTATTTTTGGTCTATTGGATTTATTATTTAGAACAGTAGTGCCTATTGTACCCTTCCAGTATTGCTATGAAGATATGCACAGTGAACATTGTGTCACCACCCTAACTTCCCCTCCTACCGCCTTATTCCCCACGCTTTCGCCGCGTCCCAGTCACATGACGCGTTTCGTTTCTATCGCGCATGTGTCACAATGTCACGTGACTAATCCAGTACTGGTAGAGAGAGGGTAATTTTTTCCCCTCAATTTGTGCTATGAAAGCAAGCGTTTGAGGGACCCCAACAATGCCCAATACTGGTCTAATTAATTAATAAAACTGTTATTTTAAGATATAACCGTTTGAGTTTCATTTTAAAATCGGGTATGAACTTTTGCAATCATCTAATAAAATTAGGCATATTTTTCTAATGCAATTCTTAAGAAATAAACGATACACATAATATTTTTGTAATTTCTGTACTGTAATTGCAAGCCGTCCGTTACAAATTAAAAATTGTTAATGTACACCACCAAAACTTGTATAATAGCAATCATCCATATTGTAGGTTAAAATTAAGACATTTAAAATTTTAGGTACGTATCTTAGTTAAAAAGTGTCCAATAGTTTTATTTAATTTTTGTTCAGCAGCGTATAGAATGAAGTAGCGTTACGAATTCATTTCCCGTGGAACTTGTTATTCTGAATCTTTTAAAGCCGATCAATTGGTGACACATTTATGAAGATGGCTTTTCCGTTTATTGCATAATTTCGGGCTCGTCGGAGGCTGAAATTCTGGGTCACGAATTACGGTTTACTTGTCAATTGCAACGGAAGCTGTATATTGCAAGCCATTTGTTTCTTGAAACGTTCAGTGACACGCCCGTGATATACGGCGTAAAATTTCCGAACCTCAACGTGGACAAGTTCTATCTACGTAATATTTGTTCCGAAAACACGCCTCACGAACAAACTTTGAAATAAGAACGAAATGTTCTTTGTACGTTTGTCTAACTAATTATTTAACAATGATCAACACGTTGATTATTTTTCATGAAGATACTGATCATTCAAGAATTGAAGATAAATTTCTTCATTTCCATTATCACCATCACGTAAAATCGTCGCTAAAAATATGTACCGTACAATAGTTATTAACATTATTTGTATTCGAGTATCTATCGATCCGAAAGAAATGATTAAAAAAAAACTAAGTAGAACTAAGTCAACGTGTACATTTGATCACTATAAATTGTGAACAATGAGTAGAATTCAAATAAATATTACATATCGGGTGAACCACGAATCGTGACCAGTAGAAACTACTCTGTTATTATCAGTAGGATCGAGAATGTTTTTATCAGATTTAGCATGGTTTCAAGAGAGCTTCCGTGATTATAGCAAATTTTTTGTCAACTACTTCTTTTCATAATTTTTCAAGATCACCTTCAGTTTTTTGCAAATAAACGTATAATTTTGTTACACCTATCTGTTAGAGGATATCATATCATTTGCAGTGCAATAAAATTGTTAGTGACTTAGGTGAACTATTCATGCATCAATTATCTATTGTTTTTCACGTTTTCCATTTTAAATCTTACACGTATTTTCATAGCTATTAAAAATTCACAGTCACAAATTTTCAGGACTATCTGTGTGGGGTTAGGAATCTGTATGGGGTTAGGAAAAATTATTTTATACATTTTAGTCTGTGTTAAAAACTTGGTATATTAACATTTTTTTTATTTAAATAATTATTTTCTGCTTTTTAGTCTTGTGCGTGCTGTCATTCAGTTCTGAGCTATGTTTGAAGTTTCTATAGTCTAACTCAACGGGAAGTTAGTTTAAAATCAATTGCAAAATTTATACCGAACAGACAAACAGACAGACAAGAAAGTGAGTTAATAAAAACGTGGTAAAATGGAAAACGACAGTGAATGTGTTGATACCAGTGGCAAAGTAAGAAAAAGAAAACGAAATTCAGAGAATTAGTTACGAAATAAAAGAAAGAAAGCAGAATAAGGACAAAGTTATATTGCTGTGCGTAATAAAGAAAAACCAGTAAGGCAAATCGGCGATCCTTGTGAATGCAAACAACAATGTTTTAGTAAATTTACAAATGAAGAGAGACTGAAGAAATTTATCATTGGTACGTTAAGATTTGTGACAAAACTGAATCGTGGCTGTGAAGATGATAGTAATAAATATAACTTCTTGTAAAAGAGAAATTTCTACTTATGATATTGTGTTAAATAATATTCCGTTTTCTGTACCGAACTATCGAAAAAATTTGTTCTTTTACAGTCACGTCGAAATCGAGCTGACCGTTTGTTGCCCTGAGCTCTTGAATTGTAAACTGAAGTTTCGTTATTATAGAATTATTTCCAGTGAAAGTGTTGATTTGTTAAAGAATATTTTACTTGAAATAATTAACTTTTAAAGTTTTGAATAATTACAAATGATATAATATATTTGTCATACCTGGGTAATATGAACAAGAAAATTAGTGTCTTAATATTCATCTTGTATTAAAACTCTGACGTCAGATAGAATTAAACTTGAAGACGTAATTTTATTATTAGACTGCACACCTTATTTCTCTACTGCAGTCGCTACTGTGAACGAAATGCAATGAAAAGTTTTACTAAAATTTTTAATAAAGCGAAATAAGTTTTTGTTTTACTTATATTTCTCTAAAATTCTAAAGATCCACAGATGGCTGCTAATTATTTGCGACATCTTGATCATAATTTTCGAAGTTAGTTTAACCACGCGATACAGTGTGCTCTAAATGAGAACATCCTTAAACAGGCAGAGTTTATCTAACAGCAAGCAAAAAACGAAGCATCCCCGACCGTACTCAACTTCCACCTTATCCTGAATGGTCTTCCTTCTTGCTATCATCCTATAGCTTCTGCTGTATCTATAGCGTACAATTTCTTCACGCTACTTTCTTGACCCCTAAATGGAATTACACTTGTCCAGAATCGTGATACATACAGGGTGAGTTACTTAACTATACCATCTTACTCGTAACCTACTCGTTGTATAACGAAAGTTTAAAACAAAAGTTCCTTTATATGAAATAAGATGTACAACACATTAGTTTCTTAATGTCTTAATATCTCATCGAGATGTGAAGGTGACCTTGAGTTTTCGTATGATAATGTGTGACATTTAAATATGGGATTCGAAAGAGTATCGAATGCCCAGTAAAAAAGTACTAAGGTGTATAGTGTGAAAAAGTAATAGTCACCGAGATATTCTCCAGTAAATATTCGGTCAAATTCTATGATAGCTTGTTTGTAGTTAATTATTTTTTTATGAAACTTTCACCAATATGTTCACGACACTTTTCTGATTAAAATAATACCCAACATGGTACGCTTTGGATCATATTTACTTGTTTAATCCACGACTTAGTAGAACCTCGATTATCCGAACTAGTCAGTGAGATGCGAGGGTTTAGATAATGCAGGCTCTATCGAATCGTGGATTAAACGAATAAACGTAACGCAAATTGTATCGTGTTTGGACTCGTTTTAATCAGAAACACGATGCAAATACATTAGTAAAACATTGACAAACAAATAATTAAAACTACAAAAGTTTTGCCATCATACTTCCACCAAAGACTAACTAAAGAATATCTCGGTAATTATCACTTGTTCATACTATATACCTTAATACTTTTTTACTAAGCATTCAAAACCTCATTCTAATTGCATATTCAAATATCACACATTATGAAAGGAATATCGCTTTTGTATCTCGATAACAAAGAGGAATATAAAAAAATTAATTACTATATTGTATGTCCCGGTTAATGTGTAACAACTTTTGTTTAAAACATTATTTGATGAACAAGCAGGTTACGAGTAAACTCCGATAATGAAAGTAATTTTCTTTTTTCTAATTACAATTATTCTCTTGAAAAATATTTAACTGAATGTACATTCTACGTGTTAGTAAAGGAAAATAAATTTCGTTTCCAAGCGCAGGTCAAAATATAGCAGAGTAGGGTAAGGGACCCAATTACGGTGCCTATATTAATTATACTTATTATTATAGCATAATGAATATTAAAAAAGATATGTATAACATGTATATTAACTGAATTAACAAAAAAGTTTAATATCTCTTTTTTAATATTCATTATGCTTTAAAAATAAGTACAGTCAATTCGGGATATACCATATCGGGAAGCTCGAAAGCCTCGGCCGAGGAGTGAGAACATAATACGGTTCGGTTATATCGGTGTCAGACCAGGAGACCACTACTAATCCACTAAGGAAACTTCTTTATTTTTCATTATTTTTTTATTGGACTGTTACATATACGTGGCACGTTTCTAATGAAAATGATATGAAATATGATATAATTCCGATGATATTTACTTGTGTAATGAACGATGAAAGTTGCTTCCAATTATATTAACGGAAAATTAAGTTCTGGAGCTTCGCTGTCCTTTTCTAGGTTTAGCATTGCATCAAAGAATAGTAGGGTCTTGTCGGTAGCATTTTCATGCTGCGACTTTGGCAGAAAACTCATAGAACACACGAATTATGACCTGTTTGCAGACCGCGGAGAACTGTAAATAACGGTGACTATCGCTGACTTTTTTCAACGTTCGGCACTGTGTCGAAGAATAGCGTCCCGACGACAACAAGATCCGGGCTGCTTTCGTAAAACGCGGATTCACTGTATATTTAATGTAGGGACAGTAATTGGTACTCCAACAGTAATTGGCTTCGTTAGTCTACGTCATGTTGGAATCGTTCGAGATTAGTTTCCCTGTTCCAAGTTTTATTTTCCCATACCATTTCATTTTATACTATACGATTGATATATTTGAAATGAGTTATTTCAAATATAGCTGCTATAAAAATAGAAATGACTTTCCTGAACGAATTGGTGAAATAATAATATTTTTCAAATGTTCTGAATGCTACTATTCAAATGAATAGTATTGATAAAAAAATACATTTAAAAAACTTAAATTTGTGCTTTTATAAATAGAAAGCATAATTAATGAAGCGAAAATAATTTCGTTCGCATCCATAAAAGATGTCGAAAATCAATTTTTTGAAAACATAATCTATTACGAGAAATTTTCATTTTACATAATTACCGTAAATAATTTCCGTCGCATTTGATCATCACTTCGTAGTTAATTAAAAGGAATATTAAAATCACATCTAACCAGTTGCTAAGATTAATAGAGATTGAGAATGTGTAATGTGCAACGTTGAATTATGAAATGATACCAAAATACATTCACACGTTTAATCCTTAAGTGAAGCTTAAAAATGTACTTCAAAAGTGCAGTGATTCAATTAAATCATATTTCATATTATATGTGAACAGGTTATAATTCGCGCCGCGAGTTAGTTCTGAGGCCCACCACAGCGCGTCGCTTTTGTATGCTGCGTCCCGCGTTGCGTCATTCGTTGTACGATATACATGTGTAAAAATGTGACTGCGTTGAGTCGATTGCTTTCATTTATTCATTACATTTATTATATTATTCAGTATGTACAATTATTACTTTCTTGTGTGTTATAATTAAAACTGTGTGCCTAGACAACGAGTTGTTCACTCTAACCCATTGCGCCAACATTATATTTATTGTATTCGTCTTTATCGAAAAGGATAAATAGAAACGTAGTGAGATAGTAACATTTCATCTAAATCTACAAATAGTTATATTATTAATAGTTACGTATTGAACAATTATTGGCATAAATTCGAATGGGACCGTACGGGCCACAATAGTTCTATTAAGGATTAACTTAGTAGAACGGAATATATTACTAGGAATAACCGTAGAATTTTATAACCAACGTTTTGTTAAAAATTTTAACCAAGAATAAGCTCTGAAATAGAATCAAATACGGTTATTTAATTGCTCGAGTATGAATTACGAATACTATGTCTCCAAGCTAACTTTTAAATTCGTTGAAGAGGTAAAACTTGTTAGTGCCTGATTCTTGCTGAGACTCTGAGAGGATATTGGGATTGAGTTGATTCGAAATTGAATCAACTCCCCCGCAATGGGTGGAATAAGAATGCACAGTGGTGCGCAGTTAGATAAGATATCCGCGAATGGTGACTGAAAAAGATGTGGTCGATCCTATCATAAATCGAGGTAGACTATAACTAGGTTCCGCGAAACCCCATTGTGTACCAGTGTGCAAATAACTTTTATTATCAGAAAGATTTATTGCAATGGTTCAATTCTGAAGTTGTTTCAACTTTGAAATGAGGTACTCCATCATGCAAATATTCTCTATATTGTCAATAAGTTGCTTTTCAGTTACGTCAAAGGTAGACAATCGGCTCCGACAAATTTTCATTCAAAAGAATGAAAATTCATAGACCTGTTCATAGAAAACTAAAGAACAGACTACACAAGTTCAATCAATTACCGTCGGTACTAATACTATTAACCCTTAGCACTCGAATGGAGACTGTAAGGCACCACTAAAAATTGCTGTATCGTTATTCAAAATATTTTTTACATTATTAAATTTGTTTGTATTTAATAAATTACTAAACACTTTAGTATTGTGCGAGTAAATTGAACCATTTTCGTATGTATAACATGAAAAAATATATATAGAAGGGAAATATTCTAGGTCGGAAGAAATGTTTCGTTTTGGAGTTAAAATAGCTTCGAGTGCAAAGGGATAGCCCTGGAAAGATTTCTCGAGAATGTCAGGTGCCACACGTTAAGACTACGTTACCCATTTGTTTCCACTAGAACGTAGCTAAGGAACCGACGTACAGTGGTGCCAAATGGCCAAAAAGCGGCAAAAAATCTGTAAAAACGAAACTATCCAACGAATTTGTTTGAAAATTTGTAGAGAGATTGCCACAGGTACGACGCTTATTTGGCAAAAAAATTTTGGTAAAAAGTTGTTAACATTAAGTAATATGAGCTAATCGAAAATCTCTGTTTTCTGCCCACCTTTTATTTATGGAAGCATACAACAAATATATTAATAGATTTTGGTCTGGAACTAATAGTTTTGGCAAGATGTAATATTGATCTAACCTTGTGCAAAAAATCAGGAGACCCTTCGAGACCCTTTCGCCGCAATTTAATTTTAAATATGAACTGTCAGAATTTCCAAGAGTGAATCGTGCGGAAGTTACGATTATTTTATGTTTCAGGTGAAATTTTTTAGGAATATTTCTAAATAATAAAGAAAAATGTGAAGTGCATATGATTTATTAATTTCTTATTTATAAAAAAATATTTAATAACAATTTTTTTTGTCTTACATAAATTATTTTTATAGCGTTCATTGGAGCACTACCAAAAAATACCTGTTGCATTTTTGCGACAGTTGTCCAGTGAACGAAAACTTTGTTTATTTAACATGAAAAATTGTTATATAAATATTTTTTTATGTATGAATGTCTTTATTATCTGAATGTTTTTATTATCTGATATGTATCCCTTAAAAATTTCACCTCAAACATCAAATAATCGTGACTTCCGCGCGATTCATTCTTGGAAATTCCGAAAGTTGATATTTAAACTTAAATTGCGGCGAAAGCATCTTGAAGTATCTCACGAAATTATGCACAAAGCTAGATCAATATTATAACATGCCAAAACGATTAGTTCCAGATCGAAGGTATTCAAAGGAATTTTTATATTCCTCCATAAATAAAAAATGAGCGTAACGCAAAGGGGCTTCATGGTAAACCATATTACTTAATATTAAACAACTTTTTTTGGAAAATTTTTTTGCCAGTTAATAGTCGAAGCCATTTGCAATATCCCATATGATTTGTAGACCCCTAAGTATTCAATTATAGGCGGAGTAATTACATAACTATCGCACGGAAAACTGGTGAATTCCAGGAGCGAGGAAATGGTTATTTACCATGCGTATATCTCGGTAAAAAAAATTTCTTTTCAAAAATCTGACTTTGGCACATCATGCACGCACTATTAGGCTATACAAAAATATATTTTTTTAAATAAAAATCGAAAATTTATAAAATGGATTTTTTGCCGCCTTGGCACCACTGTGCGGCGCGGCGCGCGGAGACGCCAGTTGAGGGGAATAGACTCGAATTGAGGGGAAAAAGTTACCCTCTCTCGGGTTAGTCACGTGACACTGGGATATATGCACGACTTAGACGAAACGCGACACGTGACCGGGCCACTGGCGGAAGCGTGGGGAATAGCGTCGTAGAAGGGGAAGTTAGAGTGGGGGCACAAGTCTTGATCTGGTAACACTGTGCACGCTATTTCTTTCATAGGATACCAGTCGAATTGTGGGAGACGCTGGTAGGCACTGGGAACGGGGAAAAAGCAATGTGTGGCCCATGGACCGTCAATTACAGTCTTTACTCGATATATGTCCCAAATACTAGCCGATAAAAGTCCCAGAACTATCTCCACTACCGCGGGGTATACCCCGTGAGGGGCCATAAAGCTCGAGTGGTCTCGATCGCCGAGGAGTATATCGAATATATCGGGTATATCGGTGTGAGACCAGGAGACTACTACTAGTGCAATAACAAAACTTCTTTATTTTTTTAAATTTTTTTATGGGACTTTCACCAATATATTTGTGGAATTTTTATGAATAAAATGGTACTAAACACGATATCATTCAGATCATATTTACACTAATTTTCCGTTGTTATAATTGTAATGGAAAGTAACTTTCATCGTTCATTACACAAGTAAATGTCATCGGAATTATATCATATTTGGTATAATTTTCATTAGAAAAATGCCACGAATATGTTGGTGAAGGAACAATAAAAAAATAATGAAAAATAAAAAAGTTTTGTGGTCTCACACCGATACAGCTGACCCATATTATGTTTACACTCCTCGGCGACCGAGGCCATTCGAGCTTCGCTGTCCTTTTCTACGTTTGGCAGTGTATCAAAGAATAGTATCTTCTAGCCGATAAATGTCCCTGGGTAGACCCGTGTTGTGAACATATATCGAGTAAACACTGTATATATCTTTTTGTTTAAGTCTTTAACACTGATATTAAGGATTCGCCTTTAGTTTAACGAAAGTATTATTGTCAACAAAAACATCCCTGATAAATAGTTAGGCGCACAGAGTTCTTAAGTTCTTTAGTCTTTCTAGAGATTAAAGATTAACGCACAGTTAATTTTTTATGTTTCTAAATTTTTTACAACATATTGATACTTTTTGAATTTTCACTATATTTGTTAATAATTTATTATGTAGTGACTAGTGACCAACAGGAATGTAACGATAACCTAAAATAATATGTATCTAAATCAATGATCGCTTCTGCACAGGTTGTCGTTCGTTTACAAACAACCAAAACACGTTCACGTGTACAAAAAATTCTATATAATCCTTATCAGTTCAATTACACTATATAGTATGATATTTTTTCATGTTGAGGGTTGGCACATCCAAAGTTTAATGTGGCTGATAACAAATGTGGACTTAAATAATAGTTACAATTAACGGATTGTGAGAGCCACGAATTAATTTATATTTTTAATTATTAAGTAAAAAACGTTTGATAAATTGTTGAACATTCGTGCGTATAACTTCGCAAAATTGACTCACAACAATGGTTTAACGGGGCTACATACACATTCACATTCTGTGAAATAAAAAATAAAATCTATTTTGGTACGTTCTGTTAGCACGATCCTTTTGAAATTCCCTCCCACGGTTTTATTTGAAAATGTGTAAAACTGCTGGATTCATTGCTCCGAAAGTTCAGCCGTGTCGCATAGTGGTAACAGATAATTGAAACTCTGAACGAGTTTTTTTCGAAGTGAAGTTTTTAGGATCGGTACCAGAAATATCTGAAAAACTACTGGATCAATTTGAATAAAAATTGTTCAGTAACATCCGACCATTATTTAATTCTTAACAAAGCGAATTGTTTATTCCTACGCTCTCCTTTTTCCACGTACAAATTAACTGAAAATCTAGATAAAAATTACATATTTCAGTCCAAATAGATGTGATTTTTTGTGTCAGGGTTTCAGGTAAGGAGGCAGAATGACAGTAATGACAAGTATGCAGTGCTTCTCGTGGACTGTACATATTATGTACGTGTCTGTACAGGGTGTCTCAAAAATGTATTTCCTTGAAAAAGCAGATTCCTAAGGTCATTTGAAATCACTTTTTCTTTTGAGGGAATGTTCTCCGCTGCTTCATTCAGGAGTTATTAACGAAAAACACGGACCAATCAGAGCGCGGCTACAGCAGATGAATTACAGCTCGGCCAATGCCAACGCCACGCTCAGCGCCACCTGTCGCCGAGCCAGAATACGTCTATTGCAACCGTGCTCTGATTGGTCCGCGTTTTTCGTTAATAATTCGTTAACAAAGCCGCGGAGAATATTTTCGCAAAGGGAAAAGTTACTTTAAATGAGCTCAGGAATCGCCCCTTTCAAGGAAGTACAACACTTTTGGGACACCCTATATGTACACACGTAGTTGACCGAACGGTAGAACCTAGGTTTCTGGAGGCTGCGCATAAAGGCGGGCCAATGTAAACCGCAATCTTCATTTGTTGCTCGAAGGCTTGAGGCCAGCTGGCTGTCGGTTCCGAAGCTTTGTTCAGTGTTTTCGTTGGCACGGAACGGTATCGTGTTTGCGCGCGTAGCACGCAATCCGGAAAGGTCAGCACCCATACACGCCCCTTGCTATTAACGATTCGTATCGTGTTCACGCGCGAATTTCCATCGATACTCGCCCCAGGATCGTGTGACTTACCCCTCACGCTAATAACCCGGTTTTACGGAAGTGGCTGTGCTTCCCACCGTCTTTGCTGCTACCACTGGCCTAATCACTATGCCACGAAAAAGTATTCTTGAGCACACATCGGTCACGTGTCACGTTTCGATACGAGTACGTTACTTCAACTAACTTATTACTCTAACTTTTCTTAATGTTGTTCAATAATTAAGATATATACCTGCAATCGTATTTAATTCACGAAATGGATTACAAAACTCTACATTTCAATCGATTTCATTAATGCATGTGGTCGCTACTTATTTAAATATTCATTATACAACGACCTGGAATAAAATACCTCTTTAACCTCGATGCTTTGTTTATTTGACACATACACACACTCATATTTTGCTGTGAACTGTGTCACAAAATGAAATCATATTAACTAAATATGATGATGTGTCACTGTCACTACATCGATACACAAGATGTCCCAAAAACGTTGTACTTCAATGAAAAGATTCCCGAGGTCATTTGAACACTTTCCTTTACGAAAATGTTCTCCGCGTCTTTGTTGAAAAGTTATCAACACAATAAACACGGACCAATCAGAGCGCGGCTACAGCGGACATTGGCGTTGGCATTGGCCGAGCCGGAACCATTTTCACGCCGAGAACATTTTCGCAAAGGAAAAAGTTAATTCAAATGATCTCAGAAATCACCCTGTATACAAAACGATTACCTAAAATTAACACAATGTTTCTCTACCTACCTTGACTGTGAAAATATTTTGTTAAATGCAATCAAACACTTTTACGCAACATTCGATACACAATCGAGGTAGATTATTCCATTTAGAGAAATCAAAGTGACCTTGAAATCTTCGTAACGCTTTCACCCATGTAAAAAACGGATTGTATGTACATATATATCATTTTTGCATAGTATTACAAATAACGGAAATATTCAAAGGTGGTCAAAGTTATTGGTCTGTCGGAGAACTTTATGGGACCCATAAACTCTCGGCCAAGTCAAGAACAATGTCAAGCCGAATAGGTACCCTCATCCGCAATAAGTCGAAAGTCGCCCCGAGCCATCATCTTATATCGAAAGAAAACTGTAGTCTACGGAGTAGCAAATATGTACGCGAACTCGACGAATCTTCATATCAATTTACTTGAAAACGAAGACTTAAATAAAGAAAAATTTTCGCTTTTGCTCGATTTATTTTTTCACGCAGATTTCTTTAAGCTTGTACAACCAGATGGGTGACACCCTGTATAATCATAAGAACGGTTCAACGAGGATTAAATGTACTTCAGCAAAATGGGCGCGTTGCCAGAAGGAAACTGTCCATATTAGAAAAGCATCGTCGAGCTAGAATCACTTTCTGAAGAATGAAAATGGCATCGTTCTAAATTTGGTGGAAATGTATATGTAAGGCGTCGCACAGCAGGCCAGAGTCGCAAAAAGGTAGACCATGCCCATTTGGTCCATGTCTTTGTTAATAATTCATTATTAATTAGGAACAGAACGGTTTTGGGGTTTTTTGGGGTCCGTAGAATATAATTCTGGCACTACTTATTTGCTAAAATGAAAAACTGTCTTTATAAAACTACCCTCGTAGGAGGTTTTCCAATTTAAGAAATTGAAACTATTCTAGTTTATTTCGAACTTGATTTTACGGAATTAATGTCGTATGGATTCAGAGTTGGGCATCATTTAAATAAATTTTCATTTAAGTGATTATTTAAATAAAAAATTATTTGTTATTTGGAAGTTTAAATATAAGACAAAAATAATTATTTATTATTTATGTAGATCTAAATAAATGATTTAATTAATAAATTTATTTCTTATTTATAGAATATAATTTCTATTGTTACTTATTAATTATCATTTAATTGCTTATTATTTATTATTATTTATTCGGTCATCGGTTATTTGTTAAGTCATCGTCAGAAAATCGCTCTAAGCGATATATCTATATCGTTGAGTTCGCGAAGAGAGACGCAAGTTCTTCATTCAGTTCTTGTTTTTGTTGACGCAAACGTTTGTTGATATAGACTGTAGACGAACTCAGTCCCCCTACTCTATGAATTCGGAATTCGTGCACCACTACGCCAAATTGTTTATTATTTGTCTTTCTCTAAAATCCAAATAAGAAATAACATTTTATTTTTACAGAAGAAAAAATAAATAAATAATTTGTGTAATTATTTAAATGATTTATTGATTAAATACAATCATTATTTGCAAATGAAGTATTAATTTAATTTGTCATATGTTATTCAATTCAATTCAAACAAAATTTGCCCAACTTTGTATGGGTAGACTGCAGATCTTTATGCAAAATAAAACTTATCTGCATCAATTGCAAGAAGCCACAGATTTGGGAAAATTTTATTTGAAATGAAAGTATTAAACAACTGTTTGAAATAATTTATTTCACACCGTTATATTTAATACTGTTATTTGAAAAAGGGAAAGGGAAGAGTTGTTCAAAATAACGTCCTTGACAACATATGTCAAGGATAAGGTTATTGGAGCTGAGTCCGCTAAAAGTAGTATTTACCAAAAATTGTTATATGTGTATACTAATTTAAATACAAGCAAACAGAAACTTGTTTGTAACAATAAGGTGTTTTATTATATAACGAAGGTGATTAAAAATGATATCAAAATTTGTAATTACTTGTACTCTACTGTGTCGGAAGCCCTTAAAGAAACTATAGATATAAAAAGATTTTCATTAAACTTTATCTAGACTAAAGATTATCGTTAATTATTTAGAATTTAGATCCATAACTACATTCATGGACAACTTCATGATACATTCAGGAAGGAGCAATTAGCGATGACCTACTCCCTCGCAATCAAGCAATATGCAGAAAGTTTTATTGTTCGCAATTAAATTGTTGGAAGTCGACAGGAGGAAAAACGAGGTTTGGACACGCTGCGTTGAATTTTATACGATATGATAAATATCACAAAAAATACATATATTACGAAATAAACCTTATCTAAAGTTCCCATTGGAATCACTATACTGACCTTAATACATTAGCGAGTTGATTAAATCGTTCATTTATAATAAAAGTGACATAAGTACACCACAATTTATATATATTATTATTATAATGTTTTTTATAAATATATTTTGAGTTATGTCGTTTTTCCTGCGAATAATTGTTGAAAGGTTGAATTACAGTTGTGATATTTTTACTATGGAAAGTTAGAGTGACTTCAAAGCTAGTGAACCAATAAAAATGATTTTAAAAATTTTTGAGTCGTGTCACTTTTCTTATGAATGAACGAAATATTAGTAATTTATAAAGAATATTTCATAAAGCCCTTGCTCTACAACATCGAATCAGACTGATGATGAAGATTTCGAACAGGATCTACTAAATACTTGTTATTAATTGTTACGATTCTTGTAATAAATAAGTTTTAGTGGGGGATCAAGTCTTGATCTGGCGACTATGAGTGTTACCAACCTAGTCGCTAATGTCAACTCGTGACATTAATTTCCTTTATCGAAATAAAATTCTATTTTGTTGTTGCCGACACGCATATAACCATTGAAGAACACATGGGCATACAATAAATATAAACTTCCTTCTTCTTCTAAGAAATGATGAACAACAAAAAAGTTTTTATAACCGCAACCGTAAAATAAAGAGTAGTGCATGGGGTTAATTACTTTATATGTAAAATTTCTTTTGTTGTACCATTTTAATATTATTAAGAATATTATGAATAACATTATGAATAATATGAAATATTAAGTAATTCAAGTGCGAAATTATGGAATACGAGTTATTTGTATGAATTTAAGTTATTACAGTTACATCTTTCTCTTAATATTATATAATTAAATTATTTATTATAACGAAGAAACCAATACGTATTTAACAAAACGATTTGAATAACATATTTATTCACATTTATATACCTTCTAATGTTTAATTAAACTTCTATTAAGCTTCTATGAAACATTACATTATTACATATGTCCCATTCACTAAAATTAATTTTGTAATTTGTATATTTAAAATGATTTAGTGTTTACTTCGAATTAAGTATTTTTCATCGTTATTTATAGATCATTTATCTATCTGGGAATTGTATGATATATTGTACCGTGTTTTATACGACCCCGAAATTATTGAAGTTTTTCCAATCTAAACGGTTTCGTGGTAACCTAAAAAAGCGGAAGTCTGTTGGTGTCATATCTGAAAAATATGGTGCACGAAGAATAAATTTCCATTGCAGTTTCATATTTCTAATAATATCGTTCCGCGTAGGCTGCTGGTTGTGGCGACAGACAACACATTCTTTCGATTTATAAGGTCTTTCAAATCGTTATTGCTACGCTGTTTTCAATTATTGCTACAGTATAAATCAGCTTTGATAGTTTCCACATCGAATTAAATAACTCATCGACAAACTGTTCATACGAAAAAAGTAGCGGACAAAACTTCTACGGCATTTTAATACTTTGAAGATTGTACATTGTACTGTAAAATTTATTATCGCCAACACAGTTTGAAAATACAGTCTCTACTCGATAAATGTCCCAAACATCCAGTCTATAATTGTCCCAGAACTATCCCCACTATCACGCGAGACATCCCGTGAGGGGCTACGAAGCTCGAGAGGCCTCGGTTGACGATCAGTATAAACATATTAGGTTGGCAAGAAAGTAATTTCGGTATTTTTAGGTGAAATAAAATCCAATTTTTTTTATCAAAGCAATGAACTTTAATCAATAAAATATTTTCCATCTTGTTCTAT
>CM052114.1:4726364-4747713 GCA_028454245.1 Halictus quadricinctus | reverse complement strand
TTAATAACTCCTTAACAAAGCCGCAGAGAACATTTTCGCAAAGGAAAGAGTTACTTCAAATGATCCCAGGAACCTCCCCTTTCAAGGAAGTACAACATTTTTGCATCATCCTGTAGATTCATACCTGCCGTCTCATACGTATTTCTAATCTATCCTGCTATCTTCGCTAAGTATTTGTCGATTTCGTTAGGTTTTCCATTTCCAAGAACATTCCTTGTCAACTTGTCATGTAAATGGAGAGAAAACAGGGCAAGCGATAATTTCACAATGCTTTGTTAAGCTGCCAACGCGTATCCTCAATACACCGCCTTTAGGTTAAGTTATGTGGTGCCGTAGCGACCACATGTTCCAAAATTTAAGGGCAAACCGCAAGACACCACCCGTCATTCGCAGCAGTTCTCGCGAATTTATCGCATAAAGTAAATTCCAACATCTCTGTATCGGTGGTAAGGCTCTGGAACACTGCCATCAATAAATCGAAATAATGAAAAAACCGTTCTTATCAATGAAAACTCAACGAACTAAGTAAGCATACAAGCATGTGAGATTACAAAATTACAATATTATCAAAATTATAGGAATTCACAAACAATCAAAACACAAATGTAGTAACAGTTGGACCCAATAGAAATTTTAATACTTTTCACCATGTTGCTGAGAGAAAACCAGTTTACCACATTGTACGTAGTTTTCTGAAAGTTTGTACAGGGAATATTGTTTCACTAATTGGAAATTAAAGGTACTGATAACTGGTCAGATTCGCAGATGCGATTCTCACAAATTCGCGATACAAATGAAAAATGGTAACGAAACAATTCCCCGAAGTTAAAACGAACCTTTAATAAATCACGTTTCACGAGTAACTATGGAATACACTGAATTCTCCATTCAGCATTATTAGATTACGCAAAACGGAACTCGCAACACTCCCAGCGTAACAGTTAGCATGCTCCAATACATCACTGTGAAAGGAAGTTTTTAACCCTTTTAGCGTATAACAACGATACATCGCCAGCTGTGCTCGAGAAAAGTCATTGTTCTATTATAGTTTTATAGACTTCCAATAATTTTTGCTAATGTCCTGAAAATCGGACAAATCTGATTGAGCTGAAATTTGGTAAATAGGTCCATTTTGCATTAAAAACATCTTTCCCAAAAGGATTTTTGGTTGCTCAAGAAAATTTTTTGTATCATACTAATATCATTTCCTACCTTATTAGACACTCATTACAGCGAATTCTGCCCTTTTTAATTGACGGGACACTCCCCACTACCGTCCCACTCCAAACCAAACCCAGACCTAACCAAAATTCGTCGGTAAGGTAGAAAATGATAGTAATATGATACAAATTTTTTTTCGAGTCGCCAAAAATACAAAAAAAATCGCCAAAAATAAATAAATGAAGCATGAGCTCCATGAGAGAAACATGAAACATGAGCTGAATCCGATTAGACTGATTTTCGGGACTTCAGCTCTAATATATTATCATATTAGAATATTAGACTCTCACTCTAATATTAGGAACAATATCTTATTATTGATTTCTCAAGTTGAATTTTTCGGTTTGTACTAAAAGAATTAAATACGAACGTTCTAATTGTGCTATTTTACTATTATTATTATTATTATTTTACCTTTCAAACACTTAAAAAATATGATTCTATATCTTCAACTCAATTTCACATTGGGAATAATTTTTTCCATTTGTACTACAATTCAGGAAATACCTAATCTACATTTTTTAAAATTAAAATTCGTGTTACGTTTCGATGCATATTAAAATCTAATCAAAGAGTAACACAAAAACAGACTAAACTGTAGGCCAAACATGCGGAGAAAGAGGTAGTTAATCATGGCAGTGTTTGCGCTACGCGGCCATTGCAGCCTTTTCTCGACTCGCCAGGGCCGTTGCTATGCGTAGTCAACATTGGTATCTCTCAAATATGTCTTTGCTTACTATGCATAAATTACATTTTTGTTGTCTTTTTGGGTGCTAATCGTTACACAAAACTATAAAAATACGAGATATGTTCACATTTCGTTGTGGAAATGCTTAATAAATAAAATTAAATACAAAAACTAACTTATTTCTGGTGTAAACAAATTTAAAAATGTTTCCGCCTTGCTTGACGTTTATAAATGGTATCCCGATTTTCACTAATAAGTATCCAACAGTAATCTGCAAGCATTGCACATAGTCTTTTGCTTGGTAACGTTCTGCTATTGTTGAAATATCTTGATGAAAGATTAATGCAGCAATTATATTTTTGTGTTTTGATTTTAAAACAGCTTCGTCGTAAATATAACAAAAATGATCCGGCTGATTTATACAATTCCGCGACATTCTGCTTTCGGATTTGGTTTTAGAATGACAAAGTCTATAAGAATCATCCAATAGTTATTGCAGATCGCGAAAAATGTTTCATTTTGTTGGACTATGTTATTGGGTGAATGCAAGAAATCATTTGATTGGTTATTTGTTTAAATGGAACAACGAAATTGTACGAGAAGGGAATCTACACGTGAAGCAATATTGTTAAGCATAATGTCGACTATTTTCATAATTAATGTTAATTGAAGAAATTGATTGACTACAGTGTACTTAAATGGCACAAGAATATTGCGTGGGACCTAATAAGATGATGAAAAGGGATGGAAGAATATCTTAGAAAATATATCCGTCTAATAAAGACGTTAAAAGTTTCTTTTCTTAGCTCTCCTCGCTCTTCCGTGAGATGCCTGGAAGGTTCACTTATTGTATGGAAGTTTGCACACTCTCAGTACGTGATGTTGCTATAAGGCTGTGAAACGAACCATGAAAATAGCATCCTCAGCAAAGGATCCTTTTATGTTGCTGAAAAAGGTGGCCGTGCAGTAGCGGCATAAAATTCCCCAGCAGATACTGTCTCCACTTTCCCAAGTTTCTAAAATGGACTACTACTTAAATCGTCCTACGAAACAAATTAACAACTTCAAGAATTAACATCAGTTGCTTCGTTAATTGAATGATTATTAGACTTGAATTTTTTAAATTCAAGTTCAAAATTAGATATTCGTTTTTACACCGGCTCTGAAAATTAATTCTATCGAATGATTATGAAATCAATTTGATAATAAAGGAAAACAGAAGATTTGTATAAGAATTTGTAAAGTACAGATCCGTGTGCAAAATACGTTTTAGGTTCCAACATAAATTCCTTTATGTTATATCTTCGATATAATCTTTTCACTTGATAACAAGCTAGGGAATTGTTATCGATCAATTACAAAATCGTTCACTCATTTGCAATCGAACGAATTTATGTTACAACCCGAGATATGCGTCGACATCATTTGAATAAATGTAGTAAGTCGCTCATGGCCTTAGACGTTAAAGTGACTTAAATTCCAAACAAAAGAAAAAGATAAGGGTAAATAAATAAGGGTTTGATTCAGTAATATTATATTACAATGTACGAAAGATAATAATTTTTGAGAAGCGAGTTGAAGTGAAAAATTATTTTACGATTCTGATCAGTAGTAAAACGATTCAAACTATGAAGCGATGCATGTTTTTTTGTGTAAAATGACCCACTATAATAATTTTTAAGTAATGCTTCGATAAATAATGATTCCTTTTAGGAAGGGTGACAAAATGGTACCATGACACTTACACTATTACCTGAATAAAGAAAATATTTTCATATTGAGAAATTTGAATAATTTGATTTTTCACAAAAAATGTAGCTACGTTATGCTTTTTTAGACAGAACTATATATATATTATTGTATTATTTTAATAATGAAATTCAAGGTACAGCTCGAATATTATTTAAAGTAATATTAATATGACATAATAAATATAATATATAGTAAATTAAATAATATAATGAATATAATATATAATAAATTAAATAATATAATAAAGATAATATAGAATATATAATATAGAACTTACCGTTGCTGAGTTATTTGACTGTTTTCATGAAGAATGTTCTTCATAAAAAGCCTACTAATGTTTTCATTGGACGTAGTGAGCATATCCTTGAATACGTTCCATAATGAAAGTAATAGAACGAAAACAGTTAAATATCCCAGCAACGGTAGGTTTTAGGACAAATACACTTTAGTACTTTTATACTCAGAATACGTCAATCTACCGAAATCGAGCTTACAAAAATTGGACATTTCATTAAAAAAAACAAAGGTGACCTCTACAATATCCTCCTCTATGCCTCCACTTGCAAGAATATCATTTGTACCATATTATTTAGTTTCTTAAACCCTACAACTTCTGTAAGTAACATTTTCTCGTATTGTTTGAAATAACCAAGATATTCAAGTGAAAAGAGTTCGTGGAACACACTGTATAATAAATTAAATAGTATAATAAATATAATATATAATAAACTAAATAATGTAATAGATATAATATATAACAGATTAAATGATATAATACATTAATATAATAAATAAGACATAACCAAGGAAAATATATCTCAACAAATCCTGAGAAAATAAATTTAACTTAAATTCAGCCTTTTTCATGTTCGTAATAGAGACACTTCATTACTATACATAACACAGCATTAACCAGAGTGCCTGTGCCGTGTCAATAGACAAATAAGGAATGTCCTTGACAAAGAGAGCTCATGTGATGAAACGCTTCATGTCCATGCATGCGTTTAAGCTTATGTAGATTAATACTGGGTTAAGTGCTTGACATCGTAGAACAAGTACAACTGTAGAACAGTACACACATGTAAAGCGACATATCTAAATTTTTCGGGTTTCGCCATACGATATTTCTATGCTAAAATCGTGAAGTAGCGTAAATTTTTGTCAATATTATACAGGATGTTTTCAAATATCTACCGCTGTAAATGACTACAAAATCGGAGATAATATAAAAAAAATTTAAGAACATCTTTTATTATTTTTCATCTCAATTGTAACAATGTAAATAAACATTATTCATTCATAATTTTCAAGGTCATTTAAAGGTGAGTTTGTGTTGTTCATACTGAATATCAAAATTTTGTTTTCATTTAACGCTACTTTCTGTCGATCAAAAAGCTACTTTCAAGTTAGTTAATGAAGTAATTGTACCAAAACCAATGTTTGTTTCTTGTTTACAAACAGAATATTGCAGGGTTTGATGGTTGAGAAAGGGAAATTTGGAACATACACAGTGAATAAAACGAGTGAAAGTACAGAAAATACCGTGCTTGTCAACAAATATGTTGAGTAATTGCGTCCTTGAATCCTCTGAAAGTCATTCAAAAGTACCTGTTTTAGTTTGTGTTTGTTTACTCTTCGGAACAATTTTTCATTTACATCGTCATAATGTACATAAGGAAACAATAAAAGTAAGCTCCACAGTTACTTTCGGCGATAGATGTTTTTGTAGATACCCTGTATATTGAAAATATAAAGTATGATAAATTTAATATAATGCATATAATTTACTGAAAGAACATTTAAATAACCAGCTTAGGTAATTAGTTCCTTAAGTATCTACCCATTGGTTCAGAATACATTAAGAATGTAATTTGCGTGTCTGTGTAAACAATAATAAACACTGAAATACCAAACAGGTTAAATTAGTAAAATATAATATCATAGTAACGGAATTGCAGGGAGGATACGTAATGAAACATCTGATACAAGAGGAACAAATTAGTAATCTTAATTGGCCGTTTTAATTAAATTTTAATTAAAGACACGAAGAAAACTGACTTTACTTCACAGTAGGAAGGGATTCTGGGAAAATGGAAATAACGTTCTGACATAAGTCTGCATATGTTTGCAAAAATGTGTTATTTATATCTTGTAAATTAAATTTCAACGACGTAGGACTACATTTAATTATTTACTAATTTTAATTGTTCTTGCTTTTATCATTTTTGATTATTTTGTATATTTTCCGTACACCGTATATTTTCCGAATACTGTACAATGTTCATTACACCTACAATTGCACAAAAACTTTTTCGCTATTTAAAATGCAATATAGATGGAAAATTTTGTATAAAATATTATTTTTTTGTAACGGACCACGAACTATTGTGGAATGAGAGTTCAGAGATTTTTAATACCGCGTAGTAAAACAATTGGCTAACAAATCTCGTTATTTCGTTTACAATACAATTGTGAGTGAATAAAGCGCACATCGTTAGTAAACTTTTACTTCCATGTGTGCACAAACATAATATTAAACTATGTATATTTTTT
The DNA here is from genome assembly GCA_028454245.1 of Halictus quadricinctus. Lineage (NCBI taxonomy): Eukaryota > Metazoa > Arthropoda > Insecta > Hymenoptera > Halictidae > Halictus > Halictus quadricinctus. Next base: position 4,741,499 of record CM052114.1, on the reverse strand, counting down.
AACTTTTCGTGTGTAATGTCCACATTGTCGGTTAAAAATTTCGTTATTTTGTTTGTAATATAATTATAAGGGAACACAATACAAATTGGTACTGGTACTATAAATTTAATATTAGATACACACTTTTTAATTTTTCTTGAGTCGCATTAAGATTTGCTTACATTAACGTTATTTAAATACAGATTTTGTTTAACAATAAGTTTCCAAAGTTTATATTTATATTTGTTAAAGAATAGAATGTTGGATGTAAATATGCAAAAATTCAAGTATTATTCAATTTCGTTTACACAATGTTTTTTCAGAAACGTATCATCCCCCCTAGATCTTCCCTATACATTTTTAACCTTACTACAGAATTTATAAATGTTGATACGTTATTACAGGCGTCTCTAATAAAACTAATCAGATTGCTTTTATTATAAGTGATCGCTTATTGGATTATTTATTGTACTATTGGAAATTTGAATTATTCATTATTTACTAATCAACTCTACTTTATTAAATTTGGTTGTTGAAGATATTATCGCGGTCACTGTCCCGCGTGTCATATGTAATTCACAGCTACAATCACTATTAAATAATGTTTATTGAAAACATATGAAATTGACCGAATAAATAAAAATTATACCATCGGAAAAGTGAATACTTTTGACACTCCTTACGCTCATAAAACTCCAAACTGTGATTAATCTCAAATGTATTGCATTTGTCTTGTCAATAAATATTAACTACTTGATTCCAGAATTCTATCGAAACTTTGATACATCCTTTACGACCTGTTGGTATTGCTTCTTATTTGTTTCATCTACAGAATTTTGAAATGGTTCTGTGCGATAAAAATATAATAGAAAAATCTTCCCAGTGTTCCTTTTTATATTTTTATAAATATACCCTTTTCTATACGTCGTAAGGACTAAAAAGTCAAAGGGTTCAGTGCTATTAATAATAGCATGCTTCATCGATTTTCTGGGTTAATGCAGTTCACATTCTCTCATTCGCACTTTAATATGTTTTTCTAAATGTTCATTCATCATATGTCGAGAAGTTGAACCACAAAATATTTTAACGAATTTTGAATCGAATTATTAACTCGAAAAAATCACAAAATTTAGAAACTACTACATTTACACTTGGCCAAAACGAATTCATTCTTATACGACATAATTGACCTTGAAGATTATTGTGTTGCATACCAATGAATTTGTTTTGGCACACATTTTCATATGATATAAAAAAATACGTAGTATTTCATTTAAAAAATTGAAGGTCACCTTCATTTCTAAAAAATTAACGTAGGTAAAAAAAATTACAGAGACCATTACATTGCTTGCAGAAAACGGTATAACTTTTTCCTCTTTCATTTGTTCTTTCTAATGTTGATTATTTGCAAGAAAAATGCTGGACAGCGTTAGCGTGAACACCCTGTATACATAACCTCAATTACGTGATACATCTAATTCTGGTCGTTATTCGAAATTTCAAGCTTACAATTTTTTAAAAACTATGAACATATGTAAAAGCAGGTATCCATCCACTTTCTGTTCAAATCATTTATTTGTACTGCCAAACAACAGTTTGGTAGATATTCGAGTGGGTCGATTTAAATGGGTCACCCTGTGCAATTCCTAATTACTTTCAGAGTTTGGCGTCATTTAAATAAATTTTCATTTAAATTATTATTGACATAAAAAATTATTTGTTACATGGAAGTTAAGGTAATAGACAAAAATAATTATTTATTATTTTTGTAGATCTAAAAAAATTATTTAAATAATAGATTTATTTCTTGTTTATAAATACAATTTCAATTGTTACTTATTACTATCATTCAATTTCTTATTATTTATTATTTATTACTTATTCGGAAAGCCATAGTCAGGAAATAAGGGTCTTCAATCGCTTTAAGAGTTATCATTGCGTTCACGAAGAGAGATGCAAGTTCTTGATGCATGTTGGCTGATGTAGACGAACTCAGTCCCCTTAGTCTATGAATTCGGAATTCGTGCACCACTACGCCAAATTATTTATTATTTGTCTTTCCTTAAAATCCAAATAAGAAACATTTTATTTGCAAATAAAAAATGCTAAATATTTGTAGAATTATGTGAATGATTTTCTAATTAAATAAAAATTTAATTGCAAATGAAATATTAATTTAATTTATTATTTGTTATGTATTATTTAAAATAAAATTTGCCCAACTCTGATTATTTTACTCCATTGATTAAAATAATTCGTACTACCTGTTGTAGTTTTTATACACTGTGCTGAGTAGGACCAAAGATTTGTTGTATGGCGGAGAAAGTAATGAGATGAGTTGTAACAATGTTATTCTCGTGAGAAGTGAACAAGAAATGTTGTTGTTGGCATAGGTGAGAATTACGAATGACTGCGTGAATTGCAGGTCCGTGGCGTAGAAGTGGGTATAGTGGTGTTGGTGTTGGTCTTTTGGGCGGCCGCGATAGCGCTGTTCTTCAATCGTTGGGGCAAGATTCGCATGTTGCTGCCATATCAACCCGACTACAAGGAACAGTTAAAGGTTCCTGGCACTGGGGTATGCGCAGCGGCGAACTCCGCATACACGCAACACCCGACTCAACACACCTGCTCTCAGGTAATGCATACTTACACTGCACTCCTCGCAACATTAATCTTCCACAAGCAAATCTGTAGAAACTTGATCAGTATCTATACAGGGTGTCGTGCAACTGGTGGTACAACTGGAGAGGGGCTGATTCCACGTGAAGAAACAATTGGGAAATACAGAGTGGGGCATCTGAAACGTCACCCGAATAACTCGGTTGCTATTGATGATTGAAAAAATTTTTTGGACGAAACTTGGTTTCGACGGTGGCATAAACACATGTTAATAGTTTCTTGTACGCATAGAGGACATGTGAAGGTCAACTCCGTTTGTCAAATTAGAATGATACACTTTTCTATGTACTATCTAATGAGGCGTTTTAAGACGAGTACAATGATCTACGATTCAAGGTTATTCAAGATCGTTGGGTGTCAATTCTGATGACAACCTTGAATGACCTTGACTCGTAGGTCACTTCACTTTATTTGAAAAAGGGCAGTTGACCTCCACGTGTCCCCTACGTGTCCACATAAAAAAAACTATTAATATTAAGGTTATGCTACCCTTAAAACCAAGCAAGTTTGGTCTGACACACTTTCATCTATCACCAATAGCAACCGAACTATTCAGGTCAAATGTTTCAGATGCTTCACCCTGTATACAGGTAACTGGTCGTACAACCGAAAAGTGGGTGATTCTACATGAAAAAATAAGTTGAAAGTGTTGAATAAAATGTTTTCATATGAGGCTTCGTTTCCAAGAAAATCGACTTTGTCCCATAACTGAACTGTTGGGGCTGCACCGGCCCCACTCAAATTTATGGTAATAATTATTTAATGTTTAGCTATTAATAATATAATTATTTGTGGACTCAGATGAAATTTTACTACGTCACTACGTTTCTATTGGCCATTTTGATAGAGATGAATATTAAATATAATTTGACTGAAGCAGTCCATTTTTGAATTCCATTTTGAATTCATCAATTATTCAGTATTCTATATTTTTCACTTATTCTTTCGTATAGAATCAGCCCCCATCCGGTTGTCCCACCAGTAACACGACACCCTGTATAAATGGACATTCATTGCGGTGCAATTCACTATAACGAACTGAGCTCGAATTTGCTGACATTAAAATAATTTTTCATATTTATTTAAAGTTTATTCGAAGCATGACACGGTATTTACTTGAAAACATTTACGAACATGTCCGTTGAAAATTGTAGCGAGTGCAGGGTTTGAATTAATACTTTACTTATACTATACAATTCATTTTTCCTTAAAATTCATTGTTCTAACGACACGATCTTTTTCTTAAGGTAAAGTCTTGTGAAATTCCAAGTATCGTTTGAAGATAACCAGGTTTATGCGAGGACCCAAACACTATAGATACTTGTTTCATTCTGATAATAGCTATTTATGAAATCTGATTTCATATAATTCAACTGAATAATTCGCAGTAACATTGATTAGAGAACTGAATATGTACTTGTTTGATTATAAGTATATATTAAGGATATAATGAACTGTATTCTAGTATTTATTTAATGTAAACTAATCCATAATGACTTTCCCATAGGATATTCAACACGTAATCAATTAAACACGTATTTAAGGTTGATACAGAATTTACATATAACTATTTTCTTTTATAGCACCAGGTTTATAGGTGGACAACTTTTAACTGACATACTTTTCGCGGGGATGGTTATCATTATATTAAGGTTTTCGCAGACCAACACCAATATTCTGCGGCGGCAGCGAGCATTTTGCAAATGTTCTTAATAATGCAATGCTGCACGTAGCATATTGTTAGAAACTGTTCACGTTGATGTCGATAAACACGCCCTCATGTAAATCTGCTGTCGCCGTGAAATATTCGCATTGTCCTGTCAGAGCCTCTAATTTGAATATGTTAAAACTGAAACAATACACTAGGAAGAAATTTTTACATTTACATTGATATTTTTTACAAAATCAATCTTTCCAGTGCTGTGATGCTTTACATAAAACAATCTTAACACTTTACCGACCGGTTGCCTATTAATCGGTTGCCACGGCAACCAAAATAGAGCCGGTGTCAGGAAAGTATTTGCGGTAGAGTAATCGGTAAAAAGTGTGTAGGATGTTCAACCACTACCGATCGATAAAGTGTTCAAGAATCTTATCAGATCTGATCCCATACAACAATTTTGAGGGACATAACTCATTAAATCACCAGAAACAACATAAAAATACAAGACGTTTCAAAATTATATGTCGTGACCACTATAGCGCGATTTTGCGCCTCTGGATCGATGGAGATCTGTTAAAAAAATGGGCCACGAAATTGTTCTTGACCATGATTTTCAAGGTAAACATGTTTTTTTTTACTGCATCATATACTACTCATTACGATACACAAAAGTCTCAAAGAAACCATGGGTCTCAAGTCAACCGTTCTCTTAAAAAACGACGTTAAAGTTTCGTAAATTGTTTTATTCCATATCAGGGTGTTCCAAAAAGGTACAACCGTGGAGGGGGTTATTCTACATAAGGTAATAAGCCGAAATTATACAAAATGTCTTCATTTGACGCCACATTTTTCGGCAAATTTGAGTTTGAAGATTCGGCGAATAAATATGTTATTGCTAATTCTACTTCTTAAAAACGCTGGGCACGCGAACTTGTCAAATGAAAAAATTTATTCCATATTTTCGACTTATTTTCTCATGTAGAATCAACCCCCTCCATGTCTATACCATTTTCGGGCACGCTATAAACATAATAAATAAATAGGAATTAAATAGTTTACGAAAACTTAAAGTCGTTTTTTAAGAGAACGTTTGACTAAAAGCCCATAGTTCCTTGGAGACTTTTGTTCCTCACTATGAGTGCTATACGATGTAGCAACAAAAAATTTGACCTTGAAAAAGGGGTCAAGGTCAATTACGCGGTACACAGTTTTAACAGATTTCCACCGATCCAGAGGTGCAGAATCACACTATAGTAGTCGCGACATATAATTTTGATCTTACTGCAATTAACTCGTTGCCCATGCCTACAATTGTTGTAACTTTTGGAAAATTAGTTAAAAAATCTTTAAGAAAGGTAAGAAATTCTGAGCGCCTAATTATTGATTTTTAGAAAATCATTAATTAATCACCGATAGGTAAAGTGACAGCAAAACGGGCAAATACGAATTTTAATAAACAATAAATAAAGAAATATTTAAAAGGGAGCTTAATATTTTATGATTCTTCTTGAGCATTACTCACTCAAGGAATAAATTAAATTTTGTAATAGTTTTTCGTTCAGTGAAGATATCTTTTTATCAGCCAACCAAGTATGTAATAATCTCCATATCATTGTTTTATTCGTTATGAAATTATTATTTCCTCGATCGACTCCGTGAATATTCTCATCGTGTGAAATTCCTCAACTTATAAATTCGTAGTATTATCTATGCATTCTTCAACAACGTTTACATTATTTATTTTTATGTCTCTAAAAGAAGACGAAGATGTAACAATTTGTTGAAATGTACTAAAATAAAGTACGCTTGCATCGTGCAAACTCAAAACTACTGACAAAAACAACATAGCAAACTAAATAGTCGCTAAAAACCAAGAAGTTCATGCGACTTTAAAAAACGTAAGAGAAGAAAAAGATACGGTTAAATTGTTTGTTATTTTTTAATAGAATTAATATTATTTGTCTAATAACATATATTATCAGAATATTACTTTTGTATTTACTATATTATTTGGGGCTTAACTTCACTTTATCAACCCAGAAATTTTTAACTTATTTTTATCTAATCCTGTATATTTTAACGAGAAAATGTTGAAAATCCAATTGTTAATGTTAGGAATTCACTGGTCCAAAAGTTATACGATGAGCGTTATACGTGAGTTATATTTTGAGCGATTTTAAGCGTTTTTCACAGGTAAGGACGCCGCCATATTGGTATGTACTCAGACAATGTCCAATGAGCGCAGCCGCGCGGAGATTGGTTAGGGTTAGGTTCGCGTGGAGGGGTGGAGATGCTTGCAAATGTACGTACACCTTACCTATCAAAACGCTTAAAATCCGCCAACTTTGGAACCAGTGGATTCCTGACATTAAAATTTCTATTTTTGGAATTTTCTCGTCAAAATCTACGGGATTATATATAAAAAAAGGTAAAGATTTCTGGGTTGCCAAAGTGAAAATTAACATATAATCATTACGAAACTATATGTTCTGTCCATTTATAAAATATATGAATACATGTTTATACAATGTTCGTGATGCAAAACGCAAAGTTCTGAAATTTGAGCGAATATTTAACGATGTTTGCATATATTTTTAATGGATCCCTAAGTTTGCTCGTTATTATTGTTTGAACACTTGTTTGTACCATTATGTCTTATGTGAAAATATGTATCAAGAATATTTAATGAGCAATTTATGATCGAATTTTTTGCACGTAATCGTTCTGAATTAATAGCAGACAATCATACAGGTTTTAACGACTTAAAACCGTCGTGTGCGTCGGTCTGGTAATTTTACGACTCATACCATCAAATTTAATGTTTATAGATAAGACGGATGGAGGCATCACATCAAATTTGTTCATTCCTTTAATGAATCGTTTCGATCATATATAGCAGTTGCTTATTAATTGTTATTAAACTTGCGTACATATTTGAATAATAACCAGTAGATTCTACTTGTTTTTTTACTAATTATATATCAGATATTTAGATAATACTGTGCTGAAGTAAAAATAGTTATGAAATTACACTCCTTGCTGGACCATATTATTTGTTCTACGACAGAAAACTCGTTTATCAGGGAATTCTAAAATTTTACAAAATTGTCGCCTTTTTTTAACCCCTTGCACTCGAATGTTCCCTCCAAGGCACCACTGAAAGTGATTATACTATAAACGTTGTGTATAAACTTCCGTTTAAATAATAATCTCAAAATAAATTTCAATACTCTTATAATCAAAACCTTCGCTGTTATAAATAATTAATTTCTACCTCCTAAAGAGCAATATGCTCAAACGCTCAACTTCATTTTCAAGTTTACTATTTTGGTGAACCAGTTGTGAAAATTAGTGAACATTATGAAGGGAAACGCGTTTGCAATAAATATTCAATGAAAATAATAAAATAATTTATAAAACGCAACATAGCAACGACATTGTTAAGTGGTCCTATTGATTTCTGATTCAAATTGCTATACTTATTGAAACTGGAAGATATCTTGAGTTTTATTGTTGGTTGTTAAAAAATTGGTAAATAATCATCAGGGAGTATGACATTTCAGCAATTTAGCGAGACATTACCTACCTTTTTTGGCAACCATCTCAAAGTGCAGAAATATATAGTAAAATATCCATTTTCTACAAGTCATAAATGTAGTTTAACAATAATCTTCATCAATAAGTTTAAAAAATAACCTACAATTAATAATAAAATAGTGAGCAATTTGTTTGAATTTATTTGTTTGTATTGTAAAAATGTATAAAAGTTTTGATTAACTTTTTAAGCCCTCATAATAATTTACAAGAATTATAACTGTTCTAGACTATTATTTTTAAATTACATCTGTATCTGTCATCCATTACACAATTTCATACAATGTTCGAATTGCTTTTAATTAAACACAATACTCATAGCTTATACGAAATATGCCCAATTTCATTTGTCTTTGAGCAAGTAATCGCATGAGCCCCTTAGTTGATAGCTGGCATAAGTCCAAAATTTGAAAAAAGTTGTTTGCATACAATTATATTATTATTATTATTATTATTATTATTATTATTATTATTATTATTATTATTGTATACATACTATTATTTGCTATTGATACAACTCAACTTACTTATACTTCGTGTTTTGTTTATAAAAAGCAAAAGTCAAATGTAAAATTTCGGGAATAGTGGCTGAAATCCAATGTTTTGGACTTGTGCGATTTTTACTTCAAGTTACCTATAAATACTACATTTTCAATTTATTTTGTTACAATAAAGCTACATTCTGCCCCTAATTTTTAGTAAAGTTATTACATAAAAGTTTCGATAGTGCGATATTAAGAAAGTGGACTTCATTCACTTGTCAAGTAAGGGGCTCATATCTTCTTCGAATTTTGCAAGTTAGGAATTGCTTGCGAAATTTGCCACAGTGATACATTTTCCAAGTTATTCTACGAGATTTTTTTTCATACAATACACAAACATTAAAATTACTTAATTGATTACAGTTCGTTAAGAAATGATAGGTTTAGTTTAAATAATCAATTTATTATTTAATTATAATAATCAATTTATTAATTACAGGGTACGAGGCACTTATACTAACGAATTTCTCTGGCTACTTTTATTTGCAAATAGTCTTCCGAAATAAGATCAGAAATTGTTTTTCGAACTTAACAAATTCTTAACTGTTAATAAATTATAGGTTCATTCTAAGAAAAATAATATTAGATTAATATTATTAATAATTATTAACATTATATAAATTAAAATTTAATAGGCTTCTCTTATTTTAATTAAAAGATTAATAAGCTTTGACATGAAGTTAGCGAGGTCCATGAACTGTTCATTTGTAACACGGACACATTTGCATTACTGAATTGGCTAAAATCTCCATAAACATCACGTACTAACCCGGTTAGTCAAACCTCCTTCGAGCAAATTCAAGAAGCGGTCATTTTGGTGCCAAGACCATTGTTGGAGCAGAATTTGGTCCCTATTTGCTATGAATTTGCCACCAAAACCTGTCAACAAATTTCGAACCTAATACGGAAAGATGGCTCGGTATTCAAGTGTAAAGTTTGCAGGCACAAATCCATGCCAAACCATGAAATTTAATTTAAACTTCTAAATTATGCAATTTTGTTTCATGTATTTTCAATAATTTAATTTTGGTTAAACCCCTACAGCAAGGTTTACTCCGATTTTGCCCGATGTTTACTCATACAGGAATGTTACGTCTGCTCTTAATGCTACCTGCCCTCTTCGCCAGGGCAAGGTTTGGCATGGATTTGGCATGAATTTGGCATGGAATTGCGCCTGCAAACATTCCACTCAAATACCGAATCTAATGCGGAAACAGTTGGGTTGCAATTTGTCGACAAGTTTTCGTAGCAAATTCATAGCAAATTGCTTACTAGGAATTGTCCCTATAAATTTGGAGATAAACCGCCAGTTTGTCACCCTTTATTGAATTTTTGGACTTTAGCATATCATTTAATCATTCTTTTAGCAAGTGAACCTATCATTTATTAACGGTTAAAAACTGGGCTATTATTTTCCTTCTGGGACCAAAAATTTTGCACTTTTAATATAACTGTCAAAACAGCTTAAAATCGCTCAACTTTATACGCGTATAACTTTTGAACGAGTGAACTCCGCGCTTGAAAACTTGCATTTTTGGAGTTCTCTCGTCAAAATCTACAAGACTGTGTAAAAAAAGCGCAAAACTCTTGGTCCCAGAAGGTGAAGTTTAACTTGCACTGTAATTATGCGTCAAGTTATCTCCGCAGTAAAACCTTGAAAACATCTTGTACAACATGGAGTTCTTACATAGCATTTTGAAAATGCTGCAATGACATGATTTACCGTCGTTTCTACTAATAACCGCAGAGAAAAATGATTTCAACCATCCATTAAGCAGAATCTTCTAAGACGTCATTTTACCGTACAGAATGAATACGGAACACAGAACATCAGTCTATTCTATAGAGAGTAATTTTACCCAATTGGTAACGTATTAAAATTTCGGATGCGACTTAAAGTGACCAACAGACTGGAAATATTGCACGCAGTATCCCTCCATTGGGAGTGAGGCAATCATCGTATTGTAGATCTACACATTGGCAAAATGACTTTTTCGGTGTTGTTTTCTGAAACGGGCGTTATTTGTGCCTTTTTTGATTACTCGCGTCACGCAATTTCAGTCACGTAGGACTCCTAACACATTTTCACGTAAACTTATTAATTGTTGGAGATTTCCTATGGGAATTACGGATATCCTTGGTGGCTTATCCACGGGAAAAGTTTCGTTGGAATCGATCGAGCCGTGAGAAACCGTTCGTGGTTTCTGTGTTTCGTTTACAAACTTGCCGTATTTATCATACTCTACAACAATGTTCACTCTTCAGTATAAATTGGACATTATTACTGTCGAGCAAATAGACTGTCTAATTTAGTTATCATTATACTGCGGATCTTTATGCATTCGTGACACATCCGAATTTATAAAATACAAGAAACCATGTATAATGATATGAATAAGTAATATTTTTCTTTCATTTTTATGACAACAAATGTTTTAGCCAATGGTAGAGCAGTTTTTTTATTTTAATTTTCTTAAAATTAAATATGAAAAATATAATTTGCATAGAGATGCCCAATATAGTTATCACATATTATACTAAACTATGAATTATGTGACTCCGCGAGTCCTTTACGTAGCTACTTCGAAAATTATTGTAATATTCAATAGCTATATCAAACATTTGGAACGATATGTTACCCTAGATACCCTATCTTTGACTAATTTTTTCTGAATATGTAAATTCCGTATTCATTGTGATCAGAATAATTTGTTTCGCTTCTGTGACTATTATCAAAAGGGCCGGGGATAGTCACGTGACTTTTTAATTAATAATTTCCATTCACAGCCTTCAGACACAGACTTAAGATCCGTCTTAGTCTTGATCCGACGGGTCTTAAGTCTGTGACTAAACTTGTCACCTTTTTGCTCTGCATTATCGATATTGTGAATTCTGACGCCAGAAACGTGCTTCAAGTTTTTGGCTTTAATTCTCAGAGAATCAAGACAAAATATGTTTTAGTGCGCGCTGCTCTCGATTTCATCCAGAAAACTCATCCAATGGCATAAAAATGCTTGGATGAGGATGCTTGGATTGACGCGCATCGTCAATTTTTAGCCTACTTCTAACGCTTATACTTTACCAGCGACAAAATATTCTTATATAAGGGCGAATAGGTTCGTAAAACCATTTTTTGCCGGTAATATAGTCATTCTACCTTATCGCGAAGACCAGGTCCTTAACACGTTGGCTGCCGAACATCATCCTCCAAAAATCCCATAAAATACTTTGATTTTAATCGTTGCAATAAAAATTCTAGAATTAAAACTTTTTTCTCGGCGATCATGAACCTCCGAGACTATTTTAATTCGTATAAATCCGAATAAAGTTCAGTTCAGTGAACGAAATTAATTTGTAACAATAGACGAATAATTGTGTCACCGACATATGACCAACGTGATAGTGGATGTGTTAATTTAGTTTTTGGAAGATGTCACTTATACCTGTCACTTTGTATTTCGCTGTGTATTAGTATCATTATCTGAGGAAAGGTCACGTAATTGGGTCACATATACAGGCTGGGCCAAATAAAGTATTACAAGTTATGTATTTGCGATCATAGTGACTAGATCAATGGAAAGCAATAGGAACATTCGAAAAATATAGAACTACTACTGCATTATTTTCAACTCAACAAAATAATTAAGAAAAGAAATAAATATCTATGTAGCCCCAATGTTTTACAATTAAATTTTTATTTTGCACAAAAACTACAGTCTACTAATGACGATATCGACTTCGTCTTCGGTTAAATTAAATAGGTCAACAGGGCTAATACTTTAGCAAGAAATAAATTAGTTTGGGAGCACATGCAAGGTAAAAAAGTAGGTTCGCAACATTTATTCAACGAGACCGTAGTATTAATTTTTTGTTATTGTGATATCTTGCTCCATTTATTTTGATTGTGCAAGTTTACAAAGTTACAGCGCAACAGCAACAAAATATGATAAAAAAAAATAAACCTAACCTTGCTGGGTTTTATTAATAGAGTCTTTACTCGATATATGTCCCAAAGATCCAGTCGATAAAAGTCGATAAAAATATCTTCTAGCCGATTATATCCCTGGGTAGACCCATGTTGTAGACATATATCGAGTAAACATTGTATACCAGGATAGCCGTGTTCTTGTTAGCCAAACGGCAAGTTGGCCACATCTGGCCTAGACATTTCAACTGTTCTAAAAAAATAGAGTATACCTTACAGCGTCAGAAGACTCTCACAGACAATAGAATAGTAACTGAAGCAAATACACAAGATCATTAGGTTGAAGTTTCCATCACAGGCCAGTAGAACATCATTAATCAATGTGACTTGTCCTGCTGTGCAGTATATGCATCCAGATAGTCTCCCAAAATCTAGTAGCCTCTCAGTTTCAGAAAGTTTCTAGTTAACAAGAGACATTATACTACTCGTGCTGGCCGATTGTAAGGAAACTTTCCTCACAAGTTCGGTATTGAAAAATATTCAATACATATCTTTTTATAGCCAACCGTTTTTATATTTGTAGAATGAAAATAGCTCGAAAAGTTGAGAGTACGGGCTTTGTATAGAGCATACCAAGTTCCCCATGTTTTCTTCGCTCGCAACACCCTTCTGAAAGTCTTTTCGCTTAGCGTCGAGTAAACTATCTCTATTATTAACGCATTCGCTCAGGATATTGATCATACATGAAACATTACAAATGGTTCAATGTTGGCTAGATGTCAATGTGGCTAAATGAAATACGAAACTGTAAGGATAGTAGAGGAATTTAAGAATCCAGTCACATCGTCTGCAATTTACTAAAACTATTTAAAGAAGAAATACACCTTTGTTCAACTTCTGTTTCTTACCATTTATTTGGAGAATTTGTTTTTTGCATAAAGATCTGCAGTCTAGATATAATAGATGCTTAAGACATAACGCAATTTCGTGAAGTGGGTGACCTGTCCAATGAGTGAACACTTACGCTGCATGTCTGTTGAAATTGGTATTCTCAAATCGCTATTTCATTTCGTGAGTGCTATTTCTTTAAGAAGGCTGTGTCATTGTTAGGTTCTTACATTCTAGAACACAATTCGGTAATTATTTAGCGGATTCCTCACCGATTTCATTGACTTTGAAATATGTTCAGGTCATTATTCCGAACAACTTTTTCCTATACATATTACTGCTGGATGACCGAGGTTTGCGAAATATTTGCGGAATACTCTTAGGATGACTATAGCAAACTCTACGTTTTTCCAATGGAAATAGGCTCCGCTCCTTCCCCTGACACCCCCTCCCCCGCAACCTAACCCATGCCTAACCAAAATTCGTTCAAAATGCCTATACAAGCTTTAGTTCGGTTAAGTATTTTAATTGTTCTTGGAGTTACCAAAGACCACGGAGAGTTAGATTACTATAGCTAAAAGACTTTCGGTTAGGTCTGGGTTAGGTTTAGGGTTAGGTCATACCATCAATTAAATTCCTGCAATGATCGGGATAGTATCAATTACGGCGCACGAGGTATTAGATCGTTCTAGTTAAATGTAGGTAATTATTAAAACCAGTATATTGTAGTTCTTATGTTTCTTTCTTTATGTGATTACAAGAAAGAGAATAATATAAAGTATACGAGAGGTATGCGTGTCGTGTTGTAGGTTAGAAAACGGACTCTGTGCCGTAGTAACAGTTTTTTGGAGATATCTTGGAAACGAAGGTCGTCCGGCATTAACACGTATACAAAAAAAAGTTGCTCAGAACTATGGCTGCAACAACACATTTCAAGGTCATTGAAATCGACGAGGAAGACGCTATTGTAAATAATTACCCACAATTCTAACAATATTTGATGGTTGCAACTTGTATTCAAAATCTGGTGTAAAGTTAAATGAAAAAGGGTCCAAATAAACAATGAATAAACACTAGTTTTTAACGAACGAATAGAAATAACCCAGTGAATGATAATTATCCAAACAAACAGCGTAGCATCATTGAACCACCTTAAAATACAAATTGCTAATCGATTACGATTAGACGATAGTTTTTGTTAGACGACAACAATACTTACCAGAAATACGGGGGACGTCGTTCGAACAACTGTTAAATAAATTAATGTAGTGGTGAATAGGTTATAGAAAAAATTAGATCTCTTTAGCGCGACATCTGTGAATTTACAATACAATTACTGCATAAATTGGGAACTTAGCTAGAGGGCGTGCTGTGTTTAGGAATGTGGGAAGAATTCATAAGAGAATAAAAGTAGTAGCAGAAAATAATTAAAGTAAAACGTTAAGAAAACATAAGTGGTATATGGGGAGGAGTAGAAAGAATAAGAAGAAATGGGTAAAAGAGAAGTGTAGAAGGCAGGTAGTTTGAAAAGTAGTAAGAATGAGGTTAGGTGGCAACGTGGCAAGAGTAAGATTACTGTATATAGCGGCCACTGGACCATGCTTACCCTGCAAGACCCTTTCAATATGGATGTTATTTTTTCGTTTGATATGAGTTACGATCATTCACTGGATAGGTCACCCTAACTGTAAATTCGTTCGGCACTTCTGTCAGAAATAACACAGCGCGAATGAGTTAAGACTGTCAAGTGCAGCTGTGCGAGTAAGTTTTTCAATCTTAAAAGGTTAGATTGATAACACTGTCCAACACCAAAATCGTTTTGCAATACCTGTTGGGTGATTCTTATACACTTTGTCATCCTAAAA
>CM052114.1:4714945-4726264 GCA_028454245.1 Halictus quadricinctus | reverse complement strand
CATTTAATGTGCATTCGACACTTCTCCAAAATAGACACGCTAAAGAACTGAAACTTTTATAAAATCACCTGAAATCGTGCGCATGAAAGCTAAAATTCAACGCTTTCGTTGCGATAAGCTGCGTACTTTTCAAAAATGATTCTGCCATCATTACTTTGCTGCGAGGGTATCTGTGAAGATACGTGGATCTAATTTCGATGAAGTTCGAAATACAAGTTCTTATTGTAAAAGGAATAACTTTTGCTTCTCGGGAAGAAAGCTTTGCACGAGCTATGTGTAACTACCGACTACCGAAGACAATGGACACCCGAGGAAAGCAAAATAAGACACCGGAGAAAGTTGTGCATTGCATCCGTAGAAACGCGATACGGGTTACAGTGTTCCTTGAAGATTATAAACTATATAAATTCATATACGTACACAATGGATTTCCAAAATCCATTTTCTCCAAAACTTAACGTCGGAGGGAATAATCTTTTTTTATACTTCCCTCGTTAATCCTCGTTCCATATATTAATTACATAACCCTTAAGTACTATGGACCACTCACAATTTCCATTCATCTGTATTTCAATTTTAATTATGTTTGATTATTACGGAATTTTCGTTTTAGAACTCTTTATTATCGATATACAGAGTGTTCCAAAAATGTTGTATTTCCTTGAACGATGTGATTCCTGAGGTCATTTGAAGTTAACGGACCAATCAGAGCGCCGCTACAGTGAACAGATCCCGCCTCGGGCAAATAACATATAGGTTAGGCACGCATAAATTTTGAACCAGTGAATTCCTAACATTGAAGCTTGGATTTTCAGCATTTTTTCGCCAAAATCTACAGGATTATATAAAAAAAAGTTAAACATTTCTGGTTTCTTGAGATCAAGTTTTAGCGTATAAAATTGTATTCGTTACCAAAGATACAGATGAACATATTTTCTGTTTACTTTTCTTCGTTATATTTATTGTTTCACTTAAATTCTGTAGACATTTACTTTACTAAAATGAACGGAACGATACAAAAGATTCAACAATGGCATGGGTATTTGGTAGATATACCAGCTTCAAAGACTTTGCTTGGTCAACTAATTTTGGTATCCACTTTGATGGGGAGCAGGGGAGTATTGTCTCTCTGGACGCTTGTTACGTTACCTTTTGCCTATTCTTTATACTACTGATATCTGTTTTGTTGCCAAGTAAAATAACTTCTACATGGCAGAGTTGGGAAAACGTAATTTCAATTACAATTAGAATTACTTACCAATTACTGTAATTTGAAATTGCAGACATAAAATTAAAATTACATGTAATTGTAATTGGTAATTGCAATTAATTGATGAATCACTATAATTGTAATTGTGGTCCGCAATTACAACTACTGGTTGAGCCAAATTAATTGCAATTACCAATTACAATTATATGTAACTGTAATTCTATTTCTCCAATTTCAAGTATTTTTAATGCAATTACAAGTAATTGTAATTGGTAGTTGCAATTACTTGACGCCAAAATGGCACTAAAAAAAAGTAATTAGATATCTATTTATTTTTATAACTAAGTATTTAACCCAAGAGATTGTTGAATGGAAATGCGGCTGGGTTGACTTTTGTTCAATTACTCAATTTTTTTTATATTTACAATTCAATTACTGCAATTACAATGTAATTTTAATTGCTAAGACAAGAAGTGATTGTAATTGAGAGCCTCAATTACAAGTACAGTAGTTGGAAGGAGTAATTGCAATTACTTAACACGATTACAGTAATTGCAATTGATTCTAACAATTACTTCAGTGTAATCGTTCTTTAAAACCACTAATTTTTATGTTTTGGACCATTTAACCGTTTTCATATTGAAATTATAGTCCACTTTTGCTCATGTAATTGAAGATGAAATTAAATATTCATGTAAATCATTACTGCCCAACTCTTCCACATGGTCTGTATCAAGGTTCTTTGAAGTAATATTCTGCAAACGATGCTCGTCCAGAACTAATTTTCCGAAGTTATCATACAGCGACGATGTGAAATCTACTGTTGAAATGATCAAATGACAAAATAAAGAATCTGGTTGCTATTATAGTTATTATTCAATAATATTGATAGTTGAAGCACAAAGAATGAGCTCTTCATATCCTACACATTAATGATGTCATAAAAACATAATACAATTTAAGAATGATGATAAGACTGCGGTTTTTTATGCAAAATATAAATTTCCTGTATCAATTTTGTAAGAAATAGGGGCCAAATAGAAATTTATTCATTTAAATCTTACCTACTCATTTTTGTTACAAATGTATAAAATCCAATTAATGATATTAACTAGACATGTGGACATTTCTCCTGAGTATACGACATTAAATTGAATTGATTAAAGCAATTAAGTAAATAAAATAAATTTCTCAATTTATAAGAATTTTCACCGTACATTTGTTGATCCAACGCAATAGACAGACCTATCTGAATGTGTACTTTAAATTTGATATTTATTATTATTTGAAGCAAATAGAATTATTAATTTCGACTTGAAAATTACACGCAACTTTCGTAAACGGAAATTATTTCTGTGAAAAACGAAATGTGTAATAATTTTAAGAAAATGTTAACGTTCATACAATGAAACTTAAACTGAAAACTACACGCAATTTGTGCAAAAAATTATAATCATATGACTACATGAATTGTATCTTCAGCTTAACATTCTCTCTCGATCTTGTTCTATCAATAATGCATCATACACAAATGCGTTTTGCTCTCCATTTTATCAGATCTGTAATACCTACATGCAATATGAATAAATGCGTAATGCATGAACAGAATTACAAACCATCTCGTTCAGTTCCGATTCAATCCCAATAGGTTTCTTATTCATACTATGTCTCTGAATATAGTGGTTGATGGCTCATTTTTCATAATCATAAAGGCATTATGCACATTTGATATTTAAACAATACTTTCCATACATCCAATTAAATAATGAATATATTATACTTCAATACCATCATCATATCTTATTTATGGCTTAACTTCACCTTAACAATCCAGAAATTTTTAACTTTTTATTATATAAATTTTTTATATATGGCGGCTCTCTTATAACTTTTGAACCAGTGACTTCTTCTCTTTAAAACTTGGATTTTTGACATTTTCTCGTCAAAATCTACAGGATTGTATAAACAAAGTTAAATATTTCTGGGTTGCTAAGGTCAAGTTTAACCCAATAAAAATCCTGTATATTGGTAGCAACATTCTTGGGTATCATATTTAAAGGAAATACTACAACACACCTAACCACTAAAATGTAGTAATTGCAAGTTTATGTGAAATTTAACCTGTTAGCTGGATAATTTTTCAATGTTATACACTTACAGAGATGTAACATTGGACAAATGAGATGAACGTAACAACAAATTTTTTCGCAATCGCGTACATGCAATATAAGTTATATCAATATCGATATATGGTGATAGGGAAAGGTGTTAGGGAACACGAATAAAAGGTATAGTTATCGCGCGCTCTCCCATTAACAGGTTAATAAAATTCCATGATGGAAGAATCTTTTGTACGACTTCAATTCCTATAAACTAGCCCATAAAAATCTGCATAAAGGTCAGCAGTTACTGTGCACGGTACAGTCGGCCAAAAAAGTCTCCGTGGACTCTTCAAAGCGGTATGAACTTTGGAAAATGGGACCAAATATTTGAGTTTTTCTGGTATATTCGGGCTATTACTAAAATTGCAATTGATCGGAATTACGAAGAAAATGGTAGATAAACTTCGCTTGTTGCAACTTTTTTGTCTGAGCCTGTACCGAAAATTAGAAAGGAACATTTTGTAAATGTATTACAGCCGTCTGAAAACAACTTTACCGTACTACTCTCATAGTAATCTTACGTCAAAGAAACATGGAGTCTCTCACAATGAAACACAAATTTAAGATAATAGCCTAATCTTTATGCGTATGCTTGAAACTTTAAGCAACGAAGGATAAGGTTCTATCAATTTTAACACGATCTGTGCTACGCGCACCACCGATGGCACACGAAACAATTTAATAGTAAATGGTGTAGCCGGATAAAAAGGCCAAAAGTGTCCCAAACCAAATTGAATTTGCAATAGGCTACTCGACAGCTTATCCAAAGAAAATACTTTGTGCCAATTTTTAACCCTATAATTTTACAGTTTTAGCATCTCGTTATGGTTGTTAACATATAATTTTTTCAGATCTTCCAAAGTGGGGACACATAGAAAATTGGCACAAAGTATTCTTTGGTTAAAGAATGGAATTCTTTGGTATTCTTTGGTTGGTTCTTCCAAAGTTTTCTTTGGTTAAGCTACCGAATGGCCTATTGCAAATTCAATTTGGTTTGGGGACACTTTTGATCTCCTTATAAAATGTTTACTTATAAAAAGTAAGTGATGCGAATACTAGTACGTGCAAGCTAATTTTTAATCTAAATATCAAATAGCCTGCATGAAAAGTTGAACTATAATGGCTCTGCACGGAACGTGTTAACATGGTAATTGCCTGGTATAAACACTGAAAATAAACTCAAAGTTCCTGAATGTTACAGCTACAAAGAAAAAGTTATACCTGAAGGGGTTACTATAAGAAACTGGATCTTTTATGAGAAATACTAAACTATTAAATGGATTCTCCTATAAAGTTAATTCTAGACACAAAGTTAATACGTGACACAAATAGTATGATCAATTCAACAAAGCTCATATAATGTAATATAAGGATTTCGATTTTCTGTTGTGATCATCAATACTAGACAAGATACTTAAATGTTTAACAATTCATTGATTGTAACAATAGCATTAGTTTACACTGTTCAATACATATTTGGATTTGTAACTAGGACTGAACTGGAAAAATTTAACTGTACACGTGAACTGAATACTAACCTGTATTTTTTGTTCATTCTCATGCGTAGCTTTGATAATTTTTAATGAAAACGAAAATTTCAAATATGACTTCTTGCGCATTCATAGTAATATAGTTTTGTTCCGATATTAAGGCGATGTTTCGGGACGTTGAGAGATGAGTGGTAGCGGTAGACTATATACACAGATTTCTCTACATATGTCACCAAGGCCTGGATCATAAACGTCGCGATAAAATCTTGAGAGGCCTCGGACCCCGAGGAGTGTAATCATAACATGGCTCGGATACGTCTCCTGGACTATACACGACGCTGGCAAGGCCGATATTGTTGACATATATCGAGTATTCACTGTAGTTAGGTTTCAGTAAAAATTAATCGAATTACACAAATTGTGATATTTTTCAATCGTTTAATTAACGAAGTTTTCGAATTTTCGAATTTCCGATTTTCGTTTTATTAATTTGATTTAATTTTTCAGATTGTACAATTTTGTAAAATTATTATTAAATTACTTAATAACTCTGTTTTATGTTCTAACTTTGTCTAGCTTGGAGCAAACGTATTGATTTTTTTAAATCCAATTGATTAAAGTCTAAAAATGCAAAAGTATAGTTTTGACCAGCCAGCTCTTATCTCTCGAAACGTAAAGAATAGACTACGGATATTTATGCAAAATGCAAAATTATTTGCGTCAATTGCAAAATAAGAGACCCAAATAAAAATGTCTTTCTTTCATTAATAATTCTGTTATACTGAAAATAGTGCATTGATATTGCAAAACCGATTCGATTGACAAGGAAAAGTGATTCGTATTCTTCTGTATATTGAATTTTTTAGACAAATTATAAAAATATCTGCGAAAATTGATATATATTAGTGCGCAAGACATCTTCAAAATTAATTGTCACAGGGACTAGTCGTGAGAATGAAATACGCTTTTCGGACTCGTACTCAGCCAAAAACGTTTAGTCAACGTTACTGATTGAAATATATGTTGAGCAGTGTTTTAACGATATTCGTTCGACGATCTCTAATGGTCTGAATTTTTTTGTGGCTCTCCAAACTCTGGTGACCCGTCGCGAAATCGTCTCTTCTCACCTTGACTAACGAATAATCGAAAAATGACGGTCCACCGGGAACGTACAAATGCCGGCTGCATAAAAAAACTCTGAAAAGGTAATGACATGGTCGGATATGGTGATGCAGTGCGGGGGCGGGGGCTGTTGCGTCTTGGAGCAGTGCTTTCAGTACCCGAGGAGAACTCGAGAGCCACGGGAGTGTGGCTGCCAATTCGCTCTACTCCACAGGGCCGACATCGCGTGACCATCGGTACTTGCCAACAATCTACAATCTGTTTTTATCTTTTCCTTCTTCTAATTCTTTCTTTTCGCCTTTCCATTCTTCATTTTAACGGCGTGGGTGAACTGCATCTTCACTGATCGCGAGCTCACACTCCACTTTTCTCTTTCTGGCTCTCTTCTCTGTCTCGTTTTCTGTCCAATGCTCTCACGATGTGTACCTCTCTTTCTATCTTTATTGTATATCACAATCGTCTTCACGTTTATGTGACCTCCGCGTGGATGTTTCTCTGTCCACACTGTACCACAGCCCCGACTGACTCCACTTTTCGTTGTTTCAAGAGCGAAATACAGTGGTTACTCGATAAATGTCCACAACACGGGTCTGGCGACGGACATATATCGGATAAGAGATTCTTTGATCCCCGCCGAACGTAGAAAAGGGCAACGAAGCTCCAGAGGCCTCGGTCACCGAGGAGTGTAACATAATGCATGTCGGGTATATCGGTGTGAGATCAGGAGACCACTGCTAATTCAATAACAAAACTTCTTTATTTTTCATTTTTTTGTATGGGACTTTCACCAACATATTCGTGGCATTTTTTAATGAAAACGAGATCAAATATGATACAATTCCGATGATATTTACATGTGTAATGAACGATGAAAGTTTGGGACGCAAAGGACAGCGTATTTATCGCTGTTCGATTCTTGTTTATGACATGCATCGTGTAGGACAGGTATGTTTACATGTCGCTGGCAAGACCCGTGTTGTCAACATATATCGAGAAAACACTGTACATCTAATCGATGAGGTAATGATCGAGTCTAGGTCGTGAGCAATCATGCAGAACTGCAGAGTCTTGTCCCATATGGTTTTTTAAAGATTCCACCGATTCCTGATATCGCTCAGAATATGTACAAGGTGTTTCAAAATTATATGTCCTGACCACTATAGCGTGATTCTGCACCTCTGGATCGGTGGAGATCTGTTAAAAAAAGATAATAGATCGCAAGGTTGACCTTGATCTTGAAGCTCAAGGTCAAAATTGTTTTTTATTGCATCGTAGAGTACTTATCGCGGCGAACAAAAGTCTCAAAGGAACCATGGCTCTCAAGTCAACTGTTCTTTTAGAAAATGACTTTAAAATTTCGTAATCTATTTTATACCATATGTGTACAGGGTGTCCCAAGACGATATAAACGCGGAGGGGGTGATTCTACATGAGAACATATAGAACAAATTTTTTTCATTTGATTCCTTTCTAAGAAAGTTGAGTTTGAAAATTCGGCGAACACGCGTACTATTGAGTAGGAATCTGTTCATTAGGCGTCTGATCATTACCCACTAATTCTACTTCTTAAGATCTCTACATATTGAGTAGGAATCTGTTCATTAGGCGTCTGATCATTACCCACTAATTCTACTTCTTAAGAACTCTAGGCGCGCGAACTAGACGAATTTTTAAAGTCAATTTTCTCGAAAAGGGCGCGTCAAATGCAAAAAAATTTCTTCGATTTTTTCGACTTATTTTCTCAGGTAAAATCATCCCCTCCACGTTTACACCATTTTGGGAACACTTCTGAGACTTTGTTCTTCGCGATGAGTGCTACAGGATGCTACAAAAATATTTTTGACGTTGAAAAAAGGGTCAAGGTCAATTTTCCGGTCCATTTTTTAAACAGATCTCCACCTATCCAGAAGTGCACATTCACGCTATAGTGGTAACGACATATAATTTTGAAACACCCTGTACGTATGTAGGACAGGGTGGGGACGAAAGTTTCGTTTTTCATACAGAAGTATATAGAATTTAATAATAACTATCTAGAGATGTACTTTCTTATTTTGTATAAAGTGTAACTATTATGCTTTGCTTTTACAGAGCTTGTTGGTTGGTACTGTTATGTTTTATTGATTTATGTCACAAACTGTTTGGCAAATAGAAATACTTCCCTAATACTTTATAAACGGATTTTCATGTAGTATAAAACAAAATAAGTGAACAACTCATTCGAAATTAAAAAATATTTATTAGACAAATTCTTTTCGACCCGTCCAGTGAATGAACATATTTTGTATTAAGCGAAAAAATAACATTTATGATGCCCTCTTCATGTTGCAATTTATGCAGTAATTGTACTGTAAATTGACAGATGTCTCGCTAAAGAGATCTAATTTTTTTTATAACCTACTCGCCACTACATTAATTTATTTAGCAGCTGTTCGGATGACGTTCCACGTGTTCAAAGTAAATATTGCTCTCGTAAAATCAGCAATTTGTATTTTGAGATGGTTCAATAGTTCTATGATATGTTTGTTTGTATAAGTATCATTCACTTGGGTACCTGTGTTCATTCATTGTAGTTATTTGCCCCATATATTGTTAGAATTATGTTCTGGAAAATATGACCTCGACAATTACACAGTTTTCTTATAGAAATAATACTTAGGAAATTAAATAACCATTTTCAAATAATAATTTGCACAGACATGAATCTTAAGTGTTCATTCACTGGACAGCACGCCCTACGATATTGAAAGATAACACTAAGGCATTGTACTTTAAATAAGAGAATGAAAATATAATAGATTCGGGTTGTACAAAAATTGTGAAAATAATTTTGGTCCCTTTAACAAAAAGTGAAAATACCAGTCAAAGAGTTTATTGTGAATAAAGAATACAATCAGGAACTTTTTGTCCCAACGATACAGCTGTAGTTTCGTCGATATACAAGGTGATTGGTAACTGATGGTACAGTCGAGAAGGGAATGATTCTACATAAAAGAAATAAGTCGAAAATATAGAATAAAATTTGTTTGAGAAAATCGAGTTTGAAAATTCGGCGCTATTATTATTAAGTACAAATTATAATAATTTTTTATAATTATAAAAAAATAATAAGAGTAGTAGTAGTATATAATTATTTTTTGTAACTATATGTATAATTATAAATACGTGTGCTATTGAATAGAAATCGTCAGAAGCATGTCTGTTCATGACCTACTGATTCTACTTTTTACAAATGCTAAGCTCGCGAACTTGAATTTTAAAACTCTATTTTTTCGAAAACAAAGCCTTATATGAAAAAATCTGTATCAACATGTTCAACTTATTTTTTTTTATGTACATCCCTCTTTTCAGCTGTACCACCAGTTACTGATCACTCTATATTAATTAAAAATATTATCATTCAGAAATAAACAATGTTGTGCATACATTATTAAAGCTCCATACGATTGCTGTCAAGCTGTGGTTTACATCGAATCGCACACAAAAAATGATGTATTTATTCCACTTTTTGATATAAACAATAACAGACATTGTATGAACGCTTGGAAGCGAAAGAACTTTGTGTTTTCACCTGCTACAAAGCACCATCTAGAAAGTACCAAAGAATATTCAATCAGCTGTTTGAGAATGAAGATTTTGATTTTTAATTCCACTTTACCCTAAGTTAATCTCACTTTTAGTCGCTCACTGTATTTTGCTGACACGTCGATCGTACACAAATTAAGAACGTCGCTGTAGTTCTAGTTGAAAGTACTTCAGCCGCAAGAAGAAAGTTTTGAAAAATGATAGGTAATTATTGGATGAGTGCAAAATGTCGTGTCCGATCTTCAAGGTCTTCAAGAACTTCTTTAAACAAGCAAAAAACAAAAAACAATGCAGTTTTGTGCAAAATAGAAGTCCATCAGCTCGTAAAACCCATTGGGACACAGTTTTATAAAGCGGTGGTGACTAAATAAAATTGTTATTTTAACATGTAACCGTTTGTATTTTATTTTCAAACGGGTGCGTATTTTTGCAATCGTCTAATACTATACAGGGTGGACCGGAAATCGTAGTACCTCCGGGCAGGGGATGAGTCTACATAAGGGAAATAAGAAAAAATTTCGGTATAAAAGTTTCTTTTTCGAGAAAATTGATTTTGAATATGCAGCGAATACGCGTGCTATTAGATAGGAATCGTCTGACGCGTCTGACCATGACCAACCAATTCTACTTCCTGCACATACTAAAGCAGGCGAACCTGACGGATCTTTGAACTCGATTTTTTTGAAAACGAGGCGTCAAACAAAAAAATTTTATTCCTTTTTTCGATTTATTTTTACACGTTGAATCACCCCCTCTCCGCTTGTACTCCGATTTTCGACCCACCCTGTATATACTGAGGTTTAACTTATTGATTTTTCCGTGATGTCGAAGTAAATAAACTATTTCTGTATTTGTGTAATACGTGTAACCGCTGTTCAGTTTAAGTTTAAAAAATATGCCATTGTCCACGATCATAGTACACAAATGTAATATTATCATTTATGAATCAGCAGGAATTACATTAATTATTTTATGATAATTATACAGTGATAATATATAGTGATACCGGGTGATTCACGAAAAACAGAACACCTAAATATTTTCGTTAGACTTGAAGATAGAAGAAAATGTCACAGAGAAAAGTTGTACTGTCAAAGGAGGAAAATATGGTGATATAAAAAAATGTTCTGATTATTGTCGGTTTCACGATCTTTTGAAGTTCATCGATGTATTTAAGTGGCACCATATATCTTTAACTTCATACTGTTTGAGTAACGCATCGTTAGACGGTTATCTATAAACTGATACACTCGCAATAATCGATGACAATAACTGACTCGGCATACATACCTGTAGTTTGTTGATAATCTTGTTTGTGTACGCTTAGAGATCACTTTCCGTTAACAGTATACCTATTCTGAGACCTAATGGCTTAAGAAATTAAATTTCCGTTCATCAAACGGAGTAGTCAAACTATACCTATCTATGAGTCCAAGGTCATTTGAAGGTGATAGTGTACCATATAATTGAACTCGTCTTGACATCGGCTACAACACTATGAAGTTAAAAATACATTTAACATTTTCTTCTATCTTCGAGCCTAACAGAGACATTTAGGTTTCTGTTTCTCGTGAATCATCCGGTATAGTTTACCTATGATCTGATTATTCACTGGAGAAACTTAGTATGATTCATGGTACTGAAGATACTTTCACCTATACGTTGGAAACACATATACGCAAGCAAATTAAATATATTGGAAACAAGAAGGGAAACAAATACATTATGATAACACTGTCCAAAAAAATCA